>ML781777.1:198920-214564 GCA_009831015.1 Picea engelmannii
TGTTCTTCAATTGAACTTTAGATACATAGGTAAATTCACCATTTATGTAACTCCATATTAAAACTTATAAAAAAAAATCTGGAGCTACAGGGAAGCTTGGGCTTGCATTTCCATTTGTCACTTAGTACATTTTAGACCTTACAAACTACAAGGAAAACTTTGCCTCTTTTGCACAACCACCCTTTTTTAACTTGTGATTAAAAAATAAACAACATGAACATGTCTACTATGATAAAACACATCCCCAACAACTTGCACAACTCAAATCTAAGGTATAATACAACATTGGGCAGGTTTTGGCACAAACAATAGAGCATAACTCTATGCCCTCTGGATCCTAATTAAGGTTGCAGTGGACGGACAATTTAAGAGGCTACAGGTCTTTGGTGACTCCAAACTTCTGATGGACAGGGAAAATGGTAAAAGTAACATTTCTAACTTGGAGCTATGGCCTATTTTAAATAGGATTATGGAAAAGAAAATAGTTTTTGAAAAGGTGTATTTTGCTCATTTCTACTGAGAATTCAACCACAAAGATGATCAGTTATCAAAGAAAGAACTCATTTTCTAGGAAGTTTTTTTTTAATTTTTCATGAGATTAAGGACCATACTCCTACATATTTGATACTCTTACATATTTTTTGATGAATATATTTTTGGTCTTGTTTTAATTTTTGTTTATGTAAAGTTAGAGAGAGTTTGTTTCATTGTTTTGTCTTGGCATCGATATGAATTTGTGGAACTATTTGTTTAAAGAGTGAGGGATGATTGTAAGAGTCAAAGTCATAAGGATAGGCTATAGTCTTATTTGATAGAGGCAGACTATAAAGGAAATGGTTGCTAACGTTAAAAGTAGAAGGGATCTCATCAATGTGTATTTCATTTCCACTAGAAATATCAATACAATGATTTGTATCACATAAAAAAAAAACCTAAAATATAATTTCTTGTAGGTAGATTTAGACATTATTAAAAAGATGAATTAAAGATTACTTAAATATTATAGATAATCACTAAATATGACAACAAGCATCACATATAAGACAAGTATGATTCAGAAACATTATTGATCTTCAATTAATTCCTCATAAATACAGAAGGGTATTTACATGACAGACATCACAGATACAATTTCCATTACAAATTGGGAAAATTGTAATACATATTCTACAACTTTATCCTCCCTGAAGATTCCTCATGAGGAATATCTGACAAGCCTCTCCTTTTCTATCTCTATACTTACAACCTTATATATTATGTTCCCCATGGGGACCACCATGACCCATAGGTCCCTTACATAAGTGGACCATAACTAACTTTACATAAATTCACAGGTCCTCGAGCCAGTCGTTACAACTTTGAGGCAATGCTTAGTACTTGAGGCACACTATGCCTTGTTGTAGCCATTTGTCTGCTGCAATCGATAATCAAAAGGGTGTTTTATCCAGTCACTAGATTCACACAATGGGGTGGTATTGAAGAAAATTACAATGCAAATGGGTTCCAAAATCCATAGTGCACCAAAGGGTTTAATGGAAGATATGAAATTCAGTATGGATATGGAGGGTGCACCACTAGGTGGGAAGAGAGCAGGGGAAGTATTAGGGATGATATTGAGGCATAATATTATGGTGGGGATGGACAGGATTGATACAAAGAAGGTATACCAATTTTTATGTTCTTGTTACTACGCAACTGTCGTGGTATCCTATACTTGGGTCAAACACCTTCAACGCCCATTTGGATCGACCAACCCAGACATATTCCTTCTGGAGAAATACCTTATCTCATGTCTCCTTGTACTGTCACATTCCCTTGAAGTTGTTGGCATCATCGATTCATCACCTCAATATGTTCTCTATTTCCTTCAGTCCTCCCACTACCGTTGGAGACTCCCCCTTTCTCTGTCTTGGGGCCTCCTAGACTATCGATGTTGATGTGGCATGCTTCTTCTTGATTGGTTACACCATATGCATATGGGTGAAATATTATGACCTTTGAATTAGCCATCTTAATCCTTCCCAAGTTTTCCCCATGGTGGCGTAGTCTTAATGTTCTACATTTAATTGGTATTTTTCACCTTAATCCGGTGATCTAAATCTAGGAAAAATCTCAATTTTATGTTGTTTAAATTGAACTTATGAATGCATAACTAGATTGAGTGTCCTGGAAAACACTTGGGGCACTCTGATTATATAGAATTAACCACTCAACGAGATACTTATAATTTCATGGACTACTATCCCTTCGTTATACAAAGGGGTAACTCTGGGACATGGAAACACCGATCAGGACCAGCCATCATATGACCTCACTGGTAACATTAACTAACATGTGACATGAAATTCACTCATAGCCTATATGGTGGCACAGCTGATATAAATCAAGTATTTTCCAACCTTCCCACATCATACAAAATTCTAATATGTATTATGTTCATCCATTAAACCTTTTACTTTCCAATCATATCTCTTTTCCATTCACATTTAGTTGACGTCTCAGGATAGAGCGGGCATAAGAAGCCCTCCCCAGACATTTTTATCCCCCATAGCAAGCATAATTGACTTATCGGTTGAGACAACATGGGAATAATAAGAACATGATGGACATTTTTATCCCCATAATTTCCATAATTAAGGCCCAATCATGTGCCAAACACACCCATGAGACAAAACTTTGCTAACATGGAAGTGTCACATAGGTGCCACAGGGGTAGGCGATGGGGTAATGGTGGGTCACGATGGTGATGTCATCATTCCATAATCGATGGTCTTGAAAACCATCAAATACAAGTCAAACGTTTGATAAGTACTGAACTAATTCATAGGTCCGACGAACGTCGGGGAGCCAAGAAAAAAATATAGTGAATTTTTGAGAATTAGTAAGTAATGTCCGACGGTAAGGTGGATTTTGTGTGTAATGTCGAAACACCTGGTTGGATGTCAACACCATATGTAGTAGTGCTTGAATATATATTTGAGAAGAACTTGATAAGAGAGGCATAAGCAATGGATGGTCCTAGAGATAAGGAGACTTTTGAAAAAGATTTGACATGTAGGAGAAGACCATGAAATTGATAGTAAAGTTTATATGAAGGAAAAGGAACTAGTGTTAAATAATGGAGGAAGAATGTTGATAAAAGAAAGAAGACGGTGATTGCAACCAGTTTAATCAATCACAAAAGAAGATGAAAAACAGAGCCTTCGAGCATCCAAATTCAATCAACCAAGTGAAAAAGACAACAAGCTTGAAGTAATCCATGAAGACTCATGCAAATAATAAACAGTCTTTAATGTCATGTTATACAAGTATTTTGGAGGGTCCTATGGCTAATATTTTTCAGAGGAGATATTGTAGATTGATGGGGTTTATGAAAAAAATTATGGCATCTCTATACAACGAAAGTGAATATGATGAAACTCTTGATGAATTTTTTGTGAGTATCTAGAAAGATTGGATATTGATGTTTGTTACACATTATTTTGGTCACTCCGGTGATGTCTCTACAGTTATGTGTTCAGGATCTCATAAGGACCTTTTGCCTGAGAAAAGTGACTGTTGTCTTCTTCTACAAAACATATTTTTAAGATGAGTTCATAGGCTACATGTATTGTAGGGTGCGAAAACCTTGATTCTTGCAGGCTACTCTATACTTGGATTGCAAGGTGTTCACAGTTTTCTCTATAAGCAGGGTGCGAACCTGCTTCAAAGCTTAAAAGGGAGAAGAGGTTACGAAGGTTCTAGAAGAGGATCTTCTAGAAAATGAGCTGGCATTCACATGGTTGGTATCCTACTGACTTCTCAGATTTAGTGGGATCATCCTCATCCCTTTAACCATCTCTCCTTCTCCTATATAATGAAAGGTTTCTCAAGGAAGAGGTTAAACAAGATTGAACAGAGAATTGATGAAAGAATAGGTTCAGAATTGTGTGAGGAATCCTATTTGAATTGGTGCTTGAGGCCTCCATTTGTCCATCAAGCCATAGTGGATCTTCTTCACGCAAGTGTGGAGCAAGTTTTTGTGTTGGAACGAAGGACCACCGAAAGGAAGCTTGCAAAATCAAGGCAATCTGGTTGTATCTTCTACTTTCATTTAATATAATACAGTGGCATGTCCCTTTCCCATAAAATCACTCTTATTTTATTACATGACTCCTTGATCACATGTTTAGGTCTTCATTGAATGTATTATTGTTTCTTTCACCTTGGTCGATTTGTGTTGTTGTAGATCTGATATCACAAGGCTACCAAAGCGAAGCAGGGACAAAAAAGACATAAGGAAGTGATATCTAAAGGTATGTCGATTATTCCTTCTTCAATGACAAATTCAATGATTGTAACTTAGGGAAAGCATCATGTCCTGTCCTATTTTGTTCTAGATCTAGGTGGATCTAGGGATATCTGTTAGTGTCTGCATATACTGATTTATCCTATAACAATGTTGCTTGCAGAAATGAATTAGTATTATGATAAAAAGAATTTAGATGATCCCTTAGAAGCTATGAAAGCATGCAATAGATTGAAGAATAAAGGCACATTGAGATTTCATAAGTTGTAGATGGACAATAAAAACAGAATGGAAGGCAAGATCCAAAATATGAAGAGTTGATTACATAACTTATGACTATCTTGGTTATGCATTCCAAATAATTGAAAGAAAAAGAGAATTGAGAAATAAAGATATAATGTTGGTACTTGAATATGTTGATATAATCCTTTGTGAGTTCTCCATAGGAGTTGATTGTATGAAGTGACTCGTTATGTCAAAGGATATTGATCAAGATGATTTTTCCAAAAGGAGCATGTAGACAAAGAACAATGATCTAATAAAATTTTCATGGAGAAGCACAAGCTCAGGGGGAACCGAAGAAAAGATAAGAAGGTTGTTGATTTAGAAGCGAAAAATGAATATTACAGTGTAAGGGGGAGTTGTAGAAAGAGGGAAGGGTGCTAGTCACAGAGAAGAGAATAAATATTAAGTGAAAGAGGGAGAAAATCTCTTTTCCATTGATGTCAAAGGGGGAGAGTAAAGAGTAGAAGGAGAAACTACAGACTTGGAGAGCATTATAAATGACTAAGTGTTGCCATCAATGACAAAGGGGGGGATTGTTGGGAAAATTTTTGCCATTGATGTCAAAGACAGAAGGAGACAGATTGTTGTACGATGTTGTCATTGATTTAAAAGACTATGAATGCCTCTATGTGTTGTGTTGATGAATTTCTACATGTTTACCCTGTGTGATTGAAGGCAAGATGATTGTAAATATCTCTATGAGATGTGAGGGATCTGTGTGTTTACCCATATAAATAATAAATCAAGGAACAAGGTATAAGAGGGAGAGAATGCTAAAACCAAACAGAAGACTGAAGAAGCACCTAAATTGTATAACTAGGCCAACACAGGTATGAGGAAGATGAGACAATGATGACCCTGCAAATAGAGGAATGAGATCAAGGAAGTGAAGAGCTCTATGGTAGAGAGATCATAGTTTGAAGAACAAGAAAACCCGATGGAAATTTTTCGTTGTATAGAAATCATGGTTTTTATAAGACCAAGGATGCAAAGAAAGCTCAGCTCAGGCATGTGTTGAAGGTATGTATGATTCTAAAGAGAAGAGGCAATTGGAAGCTATATGAGTTGACCCTGTCTGAGGGAATCGGAGGAGAAAAAATTCATACTACGAGATATGAAATCCAAGAGCATAGAGGAATCTTAGGCATGCATTGAAGGCTTGAATATAAAAATTGGTATATCCCACATGCACAAGGGAAATTGACTTTGAAGGATTTATGATGAAAAAGTGAAAGCACACAGTTTGAATGTGAACAGTAAGCTATGAAACCTCACGTGAAGAGTTACCTTTTGGTCATGCAACCCAACATATCAAAGACTAGGAGATCGAAGTGTTAGCATAGTGGGAAAACTTCCAAGGGCTCAAGGGATCGATACCTCAGTGGCCTGGTGCCCCGGTCATCTGATATCGGAGTATTGGATACCGAAAGAATGAAGTGTGTGCACAGTTCCAAAGTATCAGGGGGCCGATACCCAGGGGGTAGTTCTGATGCCACATCAATAGCCATGCTCAAGCCAAGTGTTGGCCATGTCATCTACCATGTAAGCAACCAAGACAGTATAGAAAGACACATAGATACCATGTAATATCTAGTTTCCATGTAAGAGCCACATCGGCACAATGGCATGGGTAATATATCACATATCAGATGATCGGGTAGAAATCTTGAAATGTTAAAGTTTCAAGGGGTCAGGGGCCCGATATCCTAGTGGCTCGGTGCCTTGGTAGTGAGGTCCATGATATTGGCATATCAGATATCAAGAGATCGAGAGAAAGCAGAAGCATAGTGTTAAATTCCCAAGGTGTCAATACCCGAGGGACCGATACACGGTGGGCCAATTTATGTGCCAAGTCAGGTCCACATGGAGGTGATTCCAAAAACCAAATATAATGCCACGTGTCAGACCTTATACAATTCCATGTCATTCAGGACATGTAGATGAAGCCCATGTGGATACCATGTCACACCGGTATATTGAATATCGAATGAATGGTTGAAGGCATGAGTGTTGAAGCCTTGAGGGAATGATATCCCAGTGGTCCCAATATCTCGGGAATGAGATCAATGGTTGAGACTTATTCTCAATCTGATCGGATGGTGGTTGTATGATGAGGTTGTGTTAAGTGATGCAAAGAACTAGATCAATGGTCAATATTGAATTTGAGATGGATTGAATGGTGGTTGAGCGTTGAGGCCATGTTGCATTGTAATTGGACCACATGTCATAAGAATATTGGATCACTTGAGTACTGGTATATCAGATACTAGAATAGTGAAGGTGGATGGTCGAAGTCCCAGGGGCCCGATAGGCCTGGTGACCTTGATATCTAAGAAACGATATCAACGGTCGAGATCAAATCAAGGAACTGGATTGGAAGTATCCTGAGCGTCAAAGTCATGTTGTGTGTTTTGTTGGGTGGAGAACAGATGAATGATCATGATTTTTTCAAGGATCGGATCCAATGATGGTTGATCGATAGAGGCCCATGAATAGATCGCATGCAACAAAAGAAGATTGAGACCAGTTTTTGTGGATTTGTTTCGATAGCCCGATTTTGAGGAAGATTGGAAACTAGACTTGACCTATTGAGCACAATTTCTGGCATATGGGGACAAATTTTAGTGTATGGGCTCATGTATAAATAATTATGCCCTGATCATTTTGAGTAAGAGAGAATTTCTGAGATTATAGAACCGAGAGCGGAAGAGAATCTCTGAGGCTTGTAGATTTTTGAATGGAAGAAAATGTAAGAGAGAAGAATGTGATTATCTAAGGGTGGCTATGAGGTGTAAGGTCTAAGGAATTTATGAATTCATGCAGAATGTAAACTAGTGAAGAGTGATGTGATAGTAGATACAGAGCAGTTGATTTGTATAGGTGAAGACTTGAAGAAAATATTCAATTTGATATTGTTGGTAGCTTGAGGGGATTGGTCTCCTGCAGGTTGGTGTCTGCAAACATTGTTGCTAAGTTGGTGCTTAGCCAAGGGGATTGTGTATCCTACAAGTTAGTTCCTGAAAACATTGTTGTTGAGTTAGTTCTTAGCCAAGTGAATCGGTGTATCCTACAAGGTGGTTCCTATAATCATTGTTGTTGAGTTGGTGCTTGAGCAAGGGGATTGGTGTCTCTTGTAGGTTGGTGCCTGCAAACATTATTGTTGAGTTGGTGCTTAGGCTATTGGTGTCTCTTGTAGGTTGGTTCCTGCAAACATTATAACAATAGGTTGGTGCATGCAAATATTGTAATAGTAGGTTGGTGCTTGCAAACATTATAACAATAGGTTGGTGCATGCAAATATTGTAATAGTAGGTTGGTGCCTACATGATTTTATAAATATTTTTTTTGTGGTTTTCTCCCATTTTGGTTTTGCACATTAATGTGCATTGTGGATTGTATGTTTGTATGGTCGTTTATATTTATCATTAAAAGCTCATAGTTGGTAAAGTAACAAATTGATAAATATTCAAAATAAAGTAAAAAATTCCTATACTGATTCAACCCTCCTTAGTATAAGTGTGCCAACACTTCTAACATACAAAAAAACATATTAAAAAAAATATGCATTCTACATCACAATAATCAATTCAATGAAATCCATAACCCTCTTATTATTAGACATCATATAATAATTCCAATGGGGAAACAATGGAATGGAGCATGGAGTATGTAGCATCTATCACTATAATGTTGTCTCTAGTAGATGTGTCGGTGTTGGTAGTTTTATTTAGAAATAAATGGAAGACTAGTGACATGTACCCACCCATTGTTGCAACAATGGTGGATCACATCCTCTATTTTAAATGCTTATATTAATTTCTTTTGGTCATCATAGTCACTAAAAAAACTTTCAAAATATCTCCTACAATGTTTAAACTTGTTTGTACCACTGATATTCAATGAGGGTGAGTATACCTCCTGGGAGATTTGCTAGTCATGTTGCGTTGGTTATTCTATCTATGTGCCTTCCAATGTAGTGCTCCACTTGGAGTGTGAACCTACATGTGATAATTGTAGGTTGCTTGTAAGGGAATTGGGCCACATTGTGCAATTGTCCTCCCTTACCTCCCATATATATAGAGGAAGGAAGAGTCCTTTACTCATTCATATCACTCATCATTCTTATTCACTCTGGTGTAGGGATGTGACTTGGAGGAGCTCTCTCTCTCTCTCTCTCTCTGGTGTAGAGATGTAACCACTGATATTTTAATTGTAATTCATAATAGACCTAAGGTTGAAAATTCATAGGGTTAAGATTTAGGAAACCTCTAGTTCATAGGTGAATTTCTAAATTTGAATTTTGAGAACTTTCCACAATTGTATCACAAATTCCAACAAGGATGAAGTGCATTCAATTGGAGAGAAGGACGGTAGGTTGGAGGAGAGTTTCGAGTTCTAAAAATCTCCTACAAAGGATATGTTTCCTTTTGAAGAACCATTGGATGGTTTGGTGCTAGAAAAAATAATGGGACCTAACATTGGGATTGAATCTTTCCCTTCCAATATTTATTTGGTGACAAAGGAACTAGAAGAAACAGATGTTGAAACTCAACCTCGTAAGAAGGAAAATCCTTAGTCATCATGTTGGGAGGTGAAGGATTTTTGGGTAGGGTATGAAACTCTACCACAGAATGATATTATGAACCAAGCATTATCTAGTAATTTGGTTTCTACTACAAACAATTTATTTTCTCCCTGTGAAGTTTTTAATTTGGATATGAAGAACAAAACATCTTTGCCTACTCCTTTAGAAGCAATAAAAAAGAGATACATGTATAGAACTTTCTCTAGGGGGTGGGCACAAGGATAGGAGCCAAATCCTACATGGAGGATATAATTAGGAGTAAATGGATGTATTAGATGATTCTTGGGCTAGATCCAAGACTAATTGATGCAGAGAAAGATAGAAAATGGATTAATCATAATGATGAAACAAGAGGTCTAATTGGCATGACAATATTTGAAGATCTCAAATTCCATATTCATCCCATTAACACACCTCAGGAAGCATGGTTGAAGTTTCAACAACTATTTGGGAAACCCAAATTGATACAAGCTAACTATTTGGTAAATAAACTCATAGCTATTTAAATGGCATAATTTCTTCAAATTGAAGACTACGTCAAAAAATTCAAGCTCTTAATAGTTCTACTTAGTGATTGTGGAATAACTAAGGATGATGATCATGAAATAATGACTATTCTATCTAAACTCAAAGATATTTTTGATATCTTTGTCTCTATTTTTTATTACATGATAGATGCATTAGGAGCCAATTATAATATGCCTACTTTTGAGCTATTTTGTGAATAATTAGCACATGAGAAAGAAAAATTCATGCATATGGGTGCCCTTGATATAGGTACTAAGTAGAACATATTGTTTTCTCAAAATCATAAGGGATCCAAACCCTTCAAGAAGCCATTAAGAGGAGCCAAAAAACCCATGATTGTTAGGCCACCTACACTAACTCCTAATCCAGAGTCTCAGCAAGGCACCGAGTGAAAGGTTAAGAAGCCACTTAGGTCTCATTCCTTTTATGGAAAAGATGGGCATCTAGACACACATTGTTGGAAGAACCCATTAAAAAACATAATATTATGATTGATTCTTCATCCTCATCTACTTCTTAGCCTCATTCTCTTTTTTCAATATCATGTCAACCATCTTATGAATGGATTTTAGATTCATAGGCATCTCCTTATTATGGCCAATCACAAAGATCTTTTCTCTAGTCTTGATGATTGTACAACTTGACATATTTTTGTCACTGATAGCTTTCCTTTAGATGTTAGGAATAATAATACTATATCTTCTTGGTGGGTAATTTAACAATGTATTCATGCTTCTAATATTTCTACAAATTTGCTTTCAATTTTTCAAATTACTCATTTTGGTTATGGAAAAACAATAGAGTTTTCACCTCACAATGTTGTAACTACAGATCTAAAGGATCCATCTATTGTAATAGATTCAGGACATGTTGATGACTCTTCAAGTTTGTACAAAGTTAATAGCTTCAAAATTTAATCACCTACCACGATAATTCTTTCTCACATTGATGGCTTGAACAAACTATGGCACGAGCAATTTGGTCCTTTGAACTACCACTACTTGTAGTAGCTCTTGAAGCACCAAATGGTGAGTGAAATACCCCCTATATTATGCAATGATGGTGCTTGTCATGGTTGTATTTTAGGTAAGAATCATAGATATTCCTTTCCAACTAGTCATTCATGGAAAGCACCAACATCACTCAAATTGGTTCACAGTGACATAACTGGGCCATTCCCCATTCCATCATTTTCAGGAGCATGATATATTATTAGTTTCATTGATTATCACACTCAACCCATTTCATTTTACTTTTTAAATATCAAAAGTGAAGTTTTTAATACATTTGTTTCTTTTGAAGCATTGGTTGAAAAGAAATCAGGTCGTCTACTCATGAGAATCCACACTGATAATGGCATTGGATAACAAATCCCCATTGAGAGGATTTTGGTCTCCAAAATATTCTAGGAAACCAATCTATAAATCAATGTGCCTTATGTTTTCTTCCCTAGAACATGTCTCTCAACTTTTGTTCTTGTTTACAACTTTGACTCTAGCTCCATCTTTAGCTCATGGCTCTATCTCGTGGCCTTGGTTTTGGCTATGGCTCCATCTTTTGTTTCTGGCTCCAATTGTTCCTGCAGTGTAGCAATCTTCTCATTGATTATGTGCTCTTAAAAACCTTCAAATTTTAAACTCTCTTCGATCATAATCCATTCCCATATTCAACATGCAAGTTTTGTTCATTCTTAGGCCTAGAGACAGTTTATCTTGGCATCCAATGGAAGCCGAATTTAATTATGGTCTTTGTTTGTTGACTAAGATCCCAACAATGAGTATGCCATCATGTAGCAAATCCTCAAAAGAAAGTGTAGACCGACTTCTTCTGTTGAGATCAATTTATTTCCAACATGAAAATGGTTCTACTACTTGTCCATGCTTGCAAAAGTCTCTATCTGTAATATCCCTAGGCCGAACCCAACTATAAATGTCAATACAAATGTACTTAAGTTGGTGAGTTGTTTGACATCATTTTTGTATACACCTTTCATGGCATAGTGCGTGCATGTACTGTGCAATAAAATGATGAAGTATGCACATTCCAAGATATTGTGCGCAACAACTTAAGTGCATGCGATTTTGAGGCTAGGGAGCCTTTGTGTATATGTTGTGTTTTATAGGCTGGTGAGCCAGTTATTATAAGATAGGAGGCTTATGTTTGTATTAGGCTAGAGAGCCTAGATGTTAAAGGCCAGTGCGCCTATTTTTTTATATGTCTCATTATTAATATAAAATACATCGTTGTGCGCAAACCAACCACGATAAAATAGTATGGGGTATTAAACTCCACTAGTTAGGGAAAGGGAGGGGATAAAAGTTAAGGAAAGGGGCTAAGCAAGGGAGTTTAAGCCAAAAAAGAATATTATATTAATATTTCTTAAAGTATAAAGTATGGATAATTATTTTATCCTAAGTCCTAAGGATGGGGACAAGTGGGCTAAAGTAGCTCCCAACATGACAAGTGTCAAGTTGGGGACATGCATACATATAGTTTGGACTTAGTTCATTTTTGTATCTTTTTCCATCATTCAGTCATACATTTATCCATTATTCCAGGAGCACTCACTCACTCACTCAGATATCCTCCGTACCTTCATTCCATTGTACCTAAACTTGTAACCATACCCATACATGTTTGTGTAGCTGGTTAGCTTGGGAGCTGGACTGGAGAAGCGGGTTGTCAGGCCCATGGGATATTGAAGAGGTGGGTTGTCAGGCCCATGAGAAATTTCTCTCTAGGTGAGAGAATTGCTGGGAATGTTTTTCCTAAAGGTGTTAAACTACAACTACAGGGCTCTGAGACTTATTGTACGACCTGTTGTTGAAGCCTGAAAAGGAAGTGGGGAAACTGAAGGACTGTTGAGAGAGAAGGGGCACACTTCCTGGGGTGGGATAGGCATGTGGGGAATGAGGGACTGTAGGTTGTTAGTTTGAGTTGGCACCTATGACAGATCCTTTCATGTTGTCTGAGATCCATTAGCCTGGTTAGGAATCCCTTTACCTGGGTGGAGTTTAGTCCCATCTCAGGGGTGACCCACTGCTGAGAGTGATGAGCAGTGTGGTCTAAGGCTGGGAGGCTCGTGAAAAGTCTGCACACAGTTGGTGATATTCTTACCAAGATAAGTTTAAACTCTGTGATAAATTTACATGTTGCATTATTATTTTCGTGTTTAATATTATGGGTTTATCCTATGTGTGGTTATATATGTCTTTATATTTATGGGTATTGCCTGAATATGTTGCATGTATATGTTTATAGTTATTTCAGTATCAATCCATGCCTTTACAGAATGTATTTGTCTGTTTACATTTTATATGAAAAGTTCTGCAAGAGTTCTGTGTGTATATGTTTTAATTGCATGTAGTTCGAAAAATTTACGTGGCATAGCTTAGTTGGATGTTGGGTATGTTACAGTATGTTCCACAAAGAGAATGAAAAGCGTTCTCTCGTGTAACGTGCCCCGACATGGGTGGTCGGGGATGTTACAATATGGTATTAGAGCTTCAGTTTTCAACACTGAGCCTGGATGGGCTGAGCAAATTGAGTTGAAGAATTTTTTTACAGAGGATTTATTTTGAAGTGGCCAAATTTAGAGTTGTAGAGCGTCCATGGAAAAAAAAAAGTAACAGCAATTGTGAGGAATTGAGAAAAGCCCCAATTTTTGTTGTTAAATTCATGGGAAAATTAATAAATTTGTCCATGCGGTGAGATATTATTGATTTAATATCTGTTCTAGCAAATTCGGACCTAGAATTGGTCGAATTTGAAGTTACAGTGAAGCCATGACAATTGGAGCGATATTAGTAATTAAAATTCTCAATTTATGACTTTAGTTTGGGAAAAATTCATTCCGGAAATGTCAAAGTGCAACGATTTGTTGTTGCATAGGTTGAATTGGTGTTATCGGGGTGAAATTGAACAAATTTCAGAGTTGCAAAATGTCTATGGTAAATTGGGGAAAAATTTAAGCCAAAAGCCCCAATTTCTGCAGCGTAATTCACGAGGAATTGATGCGCATAGAAATGAATGTGCGTAGCTAGGTGCACTAAAAATGCATGTTGCGTGGTAAAAAGCTTGTGATATGTAAAATTTGGTGTTGCGTGGAAAAATGTTGGCGTGTTGGTACGGGCGCTAAATTTTGGTACTGCATGGAAAAATGTTGGCGTGCGAGTGCACACACTAAATTTTAGCACCGCGCAGAAAAATGTTGGTGTGTGGGTGTGTGCACTAAATTTTGGCACCGCGTGGAAAAATGTTGGTGTGTGGGTGCGCACACTAAATTTTGGCACTACGTGGAAAAATGTTGGTGTGCGGGTGCGCGCGCTAAATTTTGGCACCACGCGGAAAAATGTTAGTGTGCGGGTATGCACGTTAAATTGTGGCGTCGCGTGGAAAAATATTGGTGTGCGGGTGTGCGTGGTGTGCACACACATAATAATGGCATGCATGGTGTGCACAGTTTTGGCAGAGTGCAGAGGAGTTTGGTTGATGCACTCACAATGTGGGTATATGTTTTCGCGCGATAATTTAGTTAATGGTGCATGCAGAATATTGGTGTGCAGTGGGGGCGTACTAAACTTTGGCATGGTGCATCGCGTAGAGTGAAATGAGCATGGAATATCAGCGCGTGATACAAAAATTGCACGCAACAAGTAATAGTGCAAGAACCAAAACTGTGTGCGGTGGATATTGTCGTGCGACAGAAAAGTAGTGCACACCAATTATTAGCGCGACAAAGAAGTAATGCATAGTGGTTATAAGTGTGCGGAGCACGATTTACCTTGTGGTGTTGTTGCGCATGATAAATATAGGTGTACAGTTTGATCACACGAAGTCGTTTGGAGGGTGAACAATAGCGGAAAACCAACGAATTTTCTTGACATTTTATATTGTTTGAACGTCATCTTTTTGCAGCGTGTTTTTGAGGCTCTTAATAGTGTTTTTAGCTACTCAAAAACCATGAGAACAGAGTGTACCAAGGTACACTCTAACTCTACAGCTCAAATAAAAGAGCTCGGAGAGAGATTTCTAATGGTGTAAATCGTTCTTCAAACGAAGCTTGTATGAGAAAGTTATAGCACAAACAATGGAGGGTAAATTTTAAGACCCAACTAGCTTCAAAGAGCCATAACTTTCTGCTCAAAACTTGGAATTGAGCATGGGAGAAAGCATTGGAAAGGTGTCAAATAGTAGAATATAATTATCCACCCAAAAAATTGATTTTGGCATTCAATTTTTCATGAAATCAAAAGAAAGAATTATGATATATTATTGAACCAAAATGGTTCATATTTTTCATGGATTGTTGAGTCAGTTAACCTGACAAAGTTTCGTTGGCTGCACATTTTGCAGAGTTAACAACAACTAGATCAGATCAGGATCAACACAAAGTCCAGAGGAATGGAAAAGGCATAGGGTAAATACATCCAGGAAGATGAGATCAAAGAGATGGATGTCCATTTGGGCATTGAAGGTACAAACTCCAATGGACATGGAGAAGAAAGGGATGAAAACATGAATATGGTAGAGAAAATTAAAAATTTGCAGAAGGATGTCCAAAGAGATAAAGATGATAATGAAAGGATTATGAGAGCCAAGGAGCAGTAAGATGACTTCAACATGAATTTAATTCAAAGCTTGAACATAATAAAAAATAAATTGGATAAGGAGAGTGAATCAAGAAAATCAGGAAGTCACAGGTCTCCTGATGGGAAAAGAAGAGAGAGAAGTGTTAGTAGACATCACCATCACTCCCTGAGGCATTACAATAAGAGAGCACACAACAAATCAAGTCCATCCCCTGTCAGAAAGCATAATGGGTCTGGGGTGAATGAGCTACAAGGAGAAATGAACAAAATCAAACCTCCTACATTTGATGGTGAGCACAAGAAGGATGAAGATGCAGAGACATGGTTGTTGGGCATGAGAAAGTATTTTCAATTGCATAATTATTCT
>ML781777.1:227894-262720 GCA_009831015.1 Picea engelmannii
ATCCATTTGGAGCCAATGACATTTTTACCTTCAGGTCTATGAACCATCTCCCATGTATTGTTTTTCTCAATCTGATCAAGTTCATCATTCATTGCTTTAACCCAATGGTCATCTTTGCTAGCTTCATTAAAATTCTTGGGTTCCAGCATGGATATGAAAGCGATATGTGATTGTTCGGTGTTTTTTATTAGCTTTCTCCTGATTTGTACACCTTTGTCTTTTTCACCAATTATCTGACTCACATGATGATTCTTTTGAGTGATTCTTGAGGAGGAATTTGAAGTTGTCTGTTGATTTGAGTTTGTCTGAGTATCTGTGTCTTCATCTGATTCAAAGTCTTCATTTTTTATATTCTTGGACATGTTCATATTTAGATTTAGTTGTGTCTTCTATAGAAGACTCATTACTGTACACCTCTCTTGCTGGGATTCCCTCATCAACTTTTATGTCAATACAGTCAACCATTTTGTGCAGCCTCTTATTATAGCATCTGTATCCTTTGTTGTTTGTAGAATACCCTAAGAAGATACCTTCATCAGCCCTGTCATCATATTTTCCAAGGTTCTCATCATTATTATTTATATAACATTTACTCCCAAAGACTTTGAAGTGTTTAATTGAAGAAGGTCTCCCATACCACAGTTCATAAGGTATCTTGTCACTTTGTGGTCTGAGGTGGGCTTTGTTAAGAACATGAACTGTTGTGTGTATTTATTCTACCCAGTAGGTTTGACCAATGTTCTTCTCATTCATCATTGACCTAGCCATTTCCTACACTGTTTTGTTTTGCCTCTCAACTACTCCATTTTGTTGTGGAGTTCTTGGGATGGTGTATTCTCTCTTGATCCCATGCTTATCACATAATTCCTTGAAGCCACTTGACATAAACTCTCCTCCTCGGTCTGATCTTACTGCCTTTAACCTCTTTCCTGTTTGAGTCTCAGTTAAAGCCTTAAATATTTTAAACTTCTCAAAAGCTTCATCTTTTTCCTTGAGAAAGGCAACCCAATTAAGTCTGGAGTAATCATCAATAATCAACATGAAGTAGTTTTCTTTCCCTGTGCCTTCCTGTCTTGATGGTCCACATAAATCCATATGAACAAGTTGGAGTGGTTTCTCTGTTGAAGTAAAGCTCTTAGACTTAAACTGTGTCCTGGTTAGCTTTCCTACTTGGCAAGGTTTACACATTGAATCTTGGGGCTTTGATATTCTTGGAAGATCTTTTACTGCCTCGAGATTTTTGAGTTTGATTAGGTGGTCAAAGTTTAGATGTCCAAGTCTCCTATGCCATAACCAGCTTTCATCATGTTTGCTTACATGACACTCTTCTCTATTTTCTTTCATCACATATACATTATTTTATGTCCTTATGCCTTTGGCCACCACTTGTCCTGAGTTTACAGACTTTATCTTGCAGTCCTTGGATGTGAACACCACTTCACATCCTCTGTCACACATTTGGCTTACACTGAGCAAATTATGTTTCAACCCATCTACAAGTAGAACATCTTGAGATTTTCCTTTTCCATTACTTAAACTCACCATCCCTTTACCCTTTATTTTACCTGGAGCATCATTTCCAAAGGTTACGTTTCCTGATTTGTTTTCACTTAGAGATAGAAACTTACCTTTGTCTCTCATCATATGTTTGGAGCATCCACTGTCTATATACCAAGGGTTTGTCTTTCTTTGAGCTGACAACACTAATCCACTCTTGTCACTTTCTTTCTTCTTCCACACCTTGACATTTTCAGCAGGGGAATTTAAATCTGGTTCATAGTTCCTTAATTGACAGTCAACAGATCTATGTTCATAGTTATGACAAATGTAGCATTCAATCTCATTGTTCAATACGTCAAAATTGTTGTTGCGGCGTTGTCTACTTATTGATCGTTGATTATTTCTTGACCTCCTTAGTTGCATGTTTCTAAACTTAATTTGGCAATTTGCAATCTGTGAAGGTTTGTTACTTGGTTGTATCATTCTTTGTTGTGGCAAGTATTTATTCCTTTGAAATCTTAATTTCTCATGTCTAAGTACTAAGGAACAATTTACAGCTTTGTGACCAAAGTTGGAACAGTAGAAACAATAGCCATAGAAAAATTCTTTGTACCTGGAAAATGGTTGTCTTCTTTGAGCAAATCGATTTCTTCCATGTTGATGATGTCTTTCAGCAAGGAGCACACTATTTCTTTGTTCTACAGATTCAATCCTGGCACCTTTTTCTTTACTCATCCTGGGCGGTTGATTGTCTTCCTTTGTTTCTGCAGGTTCATTGTTGTCATTGGTTGTAGATTTGACAAACTTGATGGGTTCTTCGTTTCTTGGCTTATCACTACTTGATCCCTCTTCATAACCCAAACCAGTTTTCAGATTTGGATTCCTTTGCTGATTCAGAATGGTGGCTAATCCTTCTGAGGCTTTGATACTTGATAGATTTTGATTATACAAGGCTTGAAACTTCTCCATCTCTTTCCTAGTTTTCACTATTTCTTGTTCTAAGGCTTCACATATTGCCTTCTTTTCTGATAACTGTCATTTTAGAATGTCTTCGATTTTCTTTGCCTCTTCTAATTCCACTTTTAGTAGGACAAGGTATTCATCAGGTTCTTTACTGTCTTTCTCTAACTGTATCAGCAATTGTCTTTGCTTTATGTTCTTAATTCTTAGTCTGTCAATCTCTTCCAGTGCAATGATCAGTTCTCCTTCCATGTCAAACACAACTTCTTCTTCATTAGCATCACTTCCTGTGCTTATATTATCATAATCCTCTTTGGCCATAAGTATGAAGTCATTTAGTTTATCTTCAATAGTGGAGTCACTGTCTTCATCATCTGAAGGATTATCATCATTGTTTACACAAAGACTTTTCTTCTTAAAGTTATTTTCTTTAAAGAAATTTATGTGTTTGTGCTTCTCCTCATCATCCCATGTCTGATCCTTTCTTTTGTGGGGACATTTATTTGCAAAATGACCTATCCTACCACAGTTGAAACATTTGGAAGGCAGTTTACCTTTGTATTTGCCTGATCCCTTCTTCAGTCTCTTCACAAATTTTGCTTCAATTTCATCAGGCTTTGAATCCTCATTCTTGTCTGCCTTAAATTATGCTTCTCTGGAGGTGTGTTTATATTTAACTATTCTCATTTCATATGCAGTCAATGTTCCTAGAATTTTATCAAACTCCAAGGTTTTTAGATCATTAAGTTCTTCAATAGTAGAGACCTTTGGGTTGAACCTATCTGGTAGATATCTCAAAATTTTCTGAACTAAAGAAGGTTCCTCAATTTTCTCACCAAGTGATTTCATTGCATTTACCATTTCTTCTACTCTAAGAAAGTATTTTCCAACAGTTTCATCTTCCTTCATCTTCAGTTGTTCAAACTGTATTCTGTAGGTTTGAAGCTTGGAATCCTTTACCTTCTCATTACCTTCATAACTGCTAATGAGTTCGTCCCACATTTCTTTGGCAGTTCCTAGGTGCATAAATTTTACAAATTCTTCTTCTGCAAGCCCACTCAAGATAGCATCATAGCCTTAGTGTTGAAGCTAAATTCTAGCTTTTCATCCTTACTAGCTAGTACAACTAGCTTTACATAACCAGTATCTACCACATCCCAAACATCTGCACCTAAATCCATTATGTAGGTTCTCATTCTAACTTTCCAGAAGGCAAAGTTTGTTCCATTGAATAGAGGGGCCTTATTGGTTGAATTTCCTTCATGGCTTGACATGTTTAAGCTTTAGGATCTACCCTTAGATAAAAGGGGCCTGCTCTGATACCAATTGTTGGACAACTGAGAGGGAGGGGGGTGAATCAGTTGTAACCTTGCTTAAACAATTATACTTATTTTAAAATCTTTCCATATCACTCAATGACAATCACAATAATGTAGGGAAGTAAGCAATAGACCATTCAACATCATTCACACATATGAGATACATAGAGACAGATATTTCCTGAGGAAACCCATAAAGGGTAAAAACCTCTTCTTCTTTATATGATAAGTAATCTGTACATTCTTTACATTATCATACATATGAGCACCAAATCATAATGAGGCTACAACCTCTGTTTTGCAAGCTTTTACCTGCAGAGAGCACCAACTCTCTGGATTCTCTCGCACCAACTAGAAGGAAGCACCAACTCCCTGGTTTCTCTAGCACCCACTAGAAGGAAGCACCAACTCCCTAAGTGTTCCAGCACCAACTGGATGGAAGCACCAACTTCCAGTCACACATGCACCAACCTGCATAACAGAGAACAACGGTTCTCCCTTGCACCACCCTGCCACCTTAGTTTCTTTGGCTGCAACCAGATGGAAGCTACAACTCCATGTGTTCAAGCACCCACTTGAACCTATGAGGAAAACAGTCCTCCCTAGAACCTCCCTACCACCCTGGTTTATAAATATTTGCTATTATGACTTATTACAACGATATAAATTTCTTCAATGTCTTACCGGTCTCATCACTGTTCTGCTACACTGCGCTGCTCTGTCTGCATCAGTGTCTTCTGCACACTCCTTGCACTTTCTGTTCTTTTGTCTTTTGTGCTCTCTGCGCCATGTCCCTTCAATGCACAATTCCCCTTCTGTACATTTCTACTGTTGCGCTCTGCCTCCTTCTTCACACCTCAATCACACCCAACAACAACATCCATTTCTTCTTTGTTCAGCATTTTTATAGTCTCTGTGCACCTTGTGCATGCAATCTACTTCTTCCTGTTGCATCCTCTCCACATCGAGGTCTTTTCTCTACTTCATTCTTCCACAGCTATCCCATCTCCTGTGTGCCATGTTGTCTCTCTTTGTTCTGCATCTCCTCCTGATTGTGAGTGTTCTGCCTGATCATCATGGTAACTCTTCAGCTTCTCTGGCAGTTTTCACCCTTGCATCCATCATCACTGGGTGTTATATCGAGATTCCTCAACTTCTTTGGCAGTTGAGACTCTTCATCTTTTTTTTCATAGACGAGCTCATCCTCTGGAAGAAACCATCATTTGTTTCTAGCAGTTACATTGTGAAGTGCAACAGTAGCCCTCCGATCTTATTCAAATTCATCTGCACCGTTGAATTGACTTCATTGAATCTTGCATTCATTTCGCCTTTTGCACTTCAGCATTTTGGAATCCTCGTGGTAAATATTTCGTTACTCTCCATGTCCCGATTCCTGAAACTCTGAAATGGAGCTTGTCTGCACTAGCTCCTTCCTCCATCTTCCACCAATGTGACCAATGGTTGTGACCACACTCTGAGCCAAAAGGTTTTTCGCATTTCGGCATTTCGGAAATCATGTTGTGTGGCATCTCGACTCTCCAAGTCGCGATCTCTGAAACTCCGAAAAAGGAGCTTGCCGCTTCAATATTTTCTCTACAGCTCTTCAACCATGTGACTACGAGAGGTGACCGAGCGCTTATCCATATAGTGCTTTCGCGATTTCACTTTTCGGCACTTCGACGTTCCTGTGGCGATGAGTTCTTGATGCTCCATGTCCCGGTATCCGAAGCTCCGAAATGGAGTCAGATCAATGGTCTGCACTCTAGATGATTCGACGGTCCAAATCTCTTCGTGATTTTTCACATCGCGATTTCAACATTCTTGATGTGAGAGTTCTTGACAACTCCACCTCCCAGTCTGTGAAACTCCGAAATGGATTCAGCTCAACTTTTCGGATTTTCGCACTTCACAACTTTGAGATTCCTGTCGAGAGAGTCCTTGACATCTCCAACTCCTGGTATCTGAACCTCCAGTATGGAGTCTTTGACATTTTACGATTTCGCATTTCGCGACTTTGGGACTCTTGTAGTAAGAGTTCTTGACATCCCCAACTCCCGGTATCCGAACCTCTGGTATGGAGTCTTTAACATTTCATGATTTCGCATTTCGCGACCTCAGGATTCTTGTAGTAAGAGTTCTTGACATCCCCAACTCCTGATATATGAAATCCCGGTAGATGAAACTCTGAAATGGAAGCTGATCAACGCTTCGATCTTGCCTTTCGATCATTGTTGTTCTTCCTTGCATGTTTGTCTATTGATCTTCCTTGTCTGCCTATTTGTCATCGTTGTTGTTGTTCTTGCCATCAATGACAAGGACACTCTTCTTGTAAACATGCCAACAGAAATATGGGACATTAATATTGTGCATTGATTTCAAACAGTTGAATAAAGTGACTGTAAAGAACAAGTATCCTCTGCCAAGGATTGATGATCTCTTTGATCAATTGAAGGATGAAAAGATATTTTCAAATATAGATCTTAGGTCAGGATACCATCAGGTAAGAATTAAGGAGGAAGATATCAGCAAGACTACCTTTAGGACAAGGTATTGTCATTATGAGTTCACAGTGGTGCCATTTGGGTTGTCAAATGCACCAGTTGTTTTCATGTGCTTAATGAATGGTTTTTTCCAAGAATATTTAGACAAGTTTGTCATTGTCTTTTTAGATAACATTCTTATATATTCTAAATCAGAGGAAGAGCATAAGCATCATTTGAGCATGGTTTTGAAAGTATTAAGGGAGCATCAGTTGTATGCCAAATTGAGCAAGTGTTCATTTTATCAGAAGCAAACTCATTATTTGGGACATGTCATTTCAAAGGATGGGATAGTAGTGGATCCTGAGAAGATAGAAGCCATTAGAGAATAGTTAGCACCAAAGAATGTGACATAGGTCAGATCATTCATGGGCCTTGCAGGCTACTATACGAGATTCATTGAAGGATTCTCAAAGATTGCACACCCAATCACTTCCTTACAAATGAAGGGTGTGAAGTTTCAATGGACATTGGATTGTGAAAAGAGTTTCCAACACTTGAAACAATTATTAATAAGTGCTCCAATACTAAGGATTGCAGACCCAAATGAAGAATTCATTGTATGCACATATACATGTAAAGAAGGAATTGGTGGAGTCCTCAGTCAAAATGGGTTTGTTATATGTTATGAATCAAGGAAGTTGAAGGAGCATGAAAGACACTATGCCACTCATGATTTGGAGTTGGAAGCCATAGTGCATGCCTTGAGGAAATTGAGACACTACCTCATGGGGAAAAGGTTTGAGCTGAGGACAGACCATAATTGTCTGAAATATTTATTTGATCAACCAACTCTAAATGCTAGGAAAAGCAGATTGTTAGAATTTCTAAGTGAATATGACTTTTATATAAATCATATCAGGGGGAAAGAGAACAAAGTGGCTAATGCACTCAACAGAAGAGTGCATGAATTTCATGCTACAACAATTAGCATGTATCAATCAGATTTGAAAGACAGAATTATAGAGGCTGCCAAATCAGATTTGAAAGACAGAATTATAGAGGCTGCCAAATCAGATTTGCAATACAAGGAATTAGTGGCAAAATTACAACAAGGTAATTTGCAACAGAAAATTGAAGAATACAAGTTAGATAATGATGAAATTCTCATGTATAGGGGCAAGATTTATGTACCAAATTCCCAGGAATTGAAAAATATGATATTGAGAGAAATTCATAATGTACCTTATGTTGGGCACCCAGGTTATCAGAAAACTATTGTAGATGTCAAAAGCCAATATTATTGGCCAGGAATGAAGAAAGAAGTTGTTGATTTTATTGCCAAATGTTTGGAATGTCAAAAGGTAAAAGTTGAGCATAGACACCCAGCTGGGTTGATACAACCATTACCCATTCCTTAGTGGAAATGGTAAGTTGTAACAATGGATTTCATCACCAAACTACCCAGAACAAACAAGCAACATCTATCATGGTAGTGGTGGATAAGCTTACTAAAGCTACCCATTTCATTCCAGTTAAGCTCACTCACAAGGCAACCAACATTGTTGATGTTTATATGAGGGAAATTGCTTGATTACATGGCATACCCAAGACAATTGTGTCTGACAAAGATCCAAAATTTACCTCAAATTTTTGGAAGGGATTATTTAATAGATTTGGAACAAATTTGAATTTTAGCACAGCTTATCATCCATAATCAGATGGACAAACAAAGAGGGTGATTCAAGTGATTGAAGATATGTTGAGGATGTATGTGATGGATAATCCATCAAAATGGGAAGACTACCTACACTTGGTAGAGTTTTATTATAACAATGGGTACCAAGCATCTCTAAATATGAGCCCATTTGAGGCACTTTATGGTAAAAAGTGCAACACACCGGTAAGCTAGGATAACCCAGCAGATAGAGTAGTGGTTGGGCCAGATTTATTCAGGAAAATGGAGGAGCAAATGTTGAAAATAAAACAAAAATTAAAGGTTGCCCAAGAAAGGAAGAAAATCTATGTTGATAAGGGCAGAACTCACAGGGAATTCAAAGTTGGGGACCATGTATTCTTGAAAGTGAAGGCCAACAAAAGTTCCCTGAAGTTCGGAAATTGTTCAAAGTTGGCAGCTCACTATTGTGGGCCATTTGAAATCCTAGATAGGATTGGTCCAGTAGCTTATATGATTGGATTGCATGCATCTCTGTTTGTTCATAATGTATTCCATGTATCATTGATCAAGAAATATATACTTGATGTTAATCATGTTATTGATTGAAATGTGATTCAAGTGGAGCAAGAAGGCGCTTTTCAAGTGCATCTGGTATGCATTCTGGACCGAAAAATCAAACAACTCTGGAATTGATCCATAGGGCTTGTAAAGGTCCAATGGACCTGGTATGGTTCTGAGGATGCTACTTGGGAGCATGAGGATGCAATGCGGGCAGAATACCCACATCGTTTTTAGGATTTCTGAAAATTTTGTTGTATATGTGTACATGATGCACTGAGGACAATGCATAAATAAGGGGAGGGGATTGTAATATCCCTAGGTCAAACCCAATTGTAAATATAAATACAAATGTACTTAAGCTAGTGAGTTGTTTGAGATCATTTTTGTATACACCTTTCATGGCATCGTGCACACATGTATTGTGCAGTAAAATGATGAAGTATGCACATTCTAGGATACTACGCATAGCAACTTAAGTGCGCGTGATTTTGAGGCCAGAGAGCCCTTGTGCATATGTTGTGTTTTATAGGCTAGTGAGCCGGTTATTATAAGCTAGGAGGCTTATGTTTGTATTAGGCTAGAGAGCCTAGATGTTAAAGGCTAGTGTGCCTATTTTTCTATATGTCTCATGATTAATATAAAATACATCGTTGCACATAGATCGACCACGATAAAAGAGTATGGGGGACTAAAATCCACTAGTTAGGGAAAGGGAGGGGCTAAAAGTTAAGGAAAGGGGCTAAGAAAGGGAGCTTAATCCAAAAAGGAATATTATATTAATATTTACTAAAGTATAAAGTATGGATAACTATTTTATCCTAAGTCCTAAGGATGGGGACAAGTGGCCCAAAGTAGATCCCAACATGAAAAGTGTCAAGTTGGGGACATGCATACATATAGTTTGGACTTAGTTCATTTTCGGATATTTTTCCATCATCCAGTCATCCATTCATCCATTATTCTAGGAGCACTCACTCACTCAGTCAGTTATCCTCTGTACCTTCATGTCATTGTACCTGAACTTGTATCCATACCCATAACTATTTGTGTAGTTGGTTAGCTTGGGAGATGGACTGGAGAAGCGGGTTGTTAGGCCCGTGGGATATTGAAGAGGTGGGTTATCAGGCCCGTGAGAAATTTCTCTCTGGGTGAGAGAATTGTTGGGAATTGTTTTCCTGAAGGTGTTAAAATACAGCTACAGGGCTCTGAGACTTCATGTCCGGCCTGTTGTTGAAACTCAGAAAGGAAGTGGGGTAGTTGAAGGACTGTTGAGCAAAGAAGGGGCAAACTTCCTGGGGTGGGATAGGCATGTGGGGAATGAGGGACTGTAGGTTGTTAGTTTGAGTTGGCACCTGTGACAGAACCTTTCATGTTTTTTGAGATCCATTAGCCTAGTTAGGAATCCCTTTACCCGGGTGGAGTTTAGTCCTAGCTCGGGGGTGACCCACTGCTAAGAGTGATGAGTAGTGTGGTCTAAGGTTGGGAGGTTCATGGAAGTTCTGCATGCAATTGGTGATATTCTTACCAAGATAAGTGTCAACTGTGTGATAAATTTACATGATGCATTATTATTTACGTGTTTAATATTATGGGTTTATCTTATGTGTGGTTATATCCGTCTTTATATTTATGGGTATTGCCTAAATATGCTACATGGACATGTTTATAGTTATTTCAGTATGAATTTGTGCCTTTACAAAATGTATTTGTCTATTTACGTTTTATATGAAAAGTTTCGCAAGAGTTTTGTGTGTATATGTTTTAATTGCATGCAGTTCGAAAAATTTACGTGTCATAGCTCAGTTGGATGTTGGGTATGTTACAGTATGTTCTACGGAGAGAATGAAAAGTGTTATCTTGTGTATCATGCCCCGACATGGGTGGTCAGGGATTTTACACTATATATGGAGCAATATCAATTGAATGAAATCCTTCATGTGCAATCACAACACCTTATTTTGCCCAAAATAGTTGCCAAAACATACACATGTATGGATGTAGGTGACAGTGCATATGTGGCTATGGTTGTGGATTTACACAACATCCAAATAGAGATAATGAATACCCAAACTAGCAATATCCGTCGATGTTGCATTTACTTCTCCACATAGCTCCCAATAATGTATTCAACAAATTCACCAATGGAACAAAGCACACAAAAAAACAGTTTCTTTGTCGATTGTCTTGGACCTTCAAAGGACCCCCAACATCACTGACCTATATGCACCAATATTTGGCCCATCTCCAAGAATGGAATATTTCATTACAATATTGAATGAAAAAATTGGATTGGGGATGCCCTTGATGTTTGCATCAACCTATTGTCCACCTCATTGGTGATGTTATCCTCCTATGATACTATAACTCCATGTACAATATCTACTCCTTAGACTGGAAATGTAGAAAGATATTGATTATCCACACTCTTCTCTTGGTTGTGCAGTTCCTAGGAAGAATCTCTAGATGAAGCCTCCAATGCTTTGTTTCCCAATTCCTATTCAACTTGCAATAGTGACAAAAAATCTTGGTACTGCATTAGCTACTTGACATGCTCTTTTTCTCCATGTCCCTTTGAGTTTGTTGTTATGTTGGGGAAGTCTTCTTTCCATTATTCCTCTAAAAACATTATTGCATGTGGCATGTGGCTTGCTTCTCCTAGAAATATGCCTCAAGATAACCTTTCTTCCCATGGAATGAACATGCCCCATAATACCAATAACGATCAAATTGTGGCCTTTCTTATTATATCAATGACACACAACAAATTTCATGTTTGATTCATACCTCTTGGTCTTCTTCTTCTTATTTTGGCTTATTGACATGCTAATTATTTTGATTGTTGGTGTAGATTGAATCTTTGAATTGTTTTCAACATTTCCCTTCTACAATCTACTATAAGAATGATGGAGTGGTAGTGTGTTTCCATCTTCATTCTTTATTTATCTTCCTTCTAATGAGAAAGCCAAATATGCAACATCTCTTTCCTTCACAAACATGATATTGGTGGTCGTGGAATTTTCCTATGTGTCATCAAAACCTATACCTTCATGGTTGACCCTCAATTCAAATACAATGGGGCTTATGATGCCTTGACTTCTCTTTCCTAGCCATTATCCACCATAGCCCATCTACTTTAGTAGTTTGGAATCGATGCCTCTAGTATGATTTTGAAAATTACCAAAATTCTCTTGAGAAAATTATATGGAAGGTGAGCTTACCATGTTTGTCTCAATCATGGTGCTAGATTTTGGAGTAGAAATGGAAGGTTTATTTACTTCCTTGCTCTCTTGTAAAGATTCCTATAAATTTTCCAATGCCTCCTTCTCTAACAACTCTTGGTGCAATTGATCCACATTCAAGCGAACCTCTCCTCTTTCTAATTGTCGAGATGAAATACCTTCTCTCCCAACTACACAAGATAAACTTTTCTCTTGTCCCAATCTACCATAACAATGGTAGGAGAACTTGAAATCCAAAAAAAATATTATTTAGAAATTACAGTAGTCTTACAAAGGTCTCAAGGTTCTTTTCCAACTTTCCTATCTTATGGTCAAACATGTGTACATTCTCCTTCAAGTGCATGTTTTCTTCTTGAATCTACACATTGATGGCTTGTAGGTATTCCAACATTTCTCTCTTTTGTGCTTTACCCATGTTGAGTCTGCTTTCTTCTCAAATTTTTGTCAAGTACATCACAACCAAGGATTAAACTACTTTGATATAAATACGATCCATAAATGTGGGACTTATATCCCACACATCTCACTAACATGGGTCCTCTATGGAAATGTAATTTGTGTTCTACTATCTCTGCTCAATATTGGTTATAAGCCTTATGTCTTTGGTGTAATCGACATATGAAATAACCAGCTGATAATGCAATTAAAATTAGGCCTTTGGACTCAATTTCATACATTTTTAATCATCGTGAAATTAGACCCTAAATGGATATGATTCTTCAAAGCTTATGTTATTTTTTGTTTGCAATACTCTGTTTCAAGTGCCAATTTGAGTGACACATGCTCCAATGAAATTAGTGAAAAATATAGCAAGCACTTCAATTCATTTTCCCACACATGTGATCTATATATATTTTAATATTTATCGAGACTATTTAGTTGCCAGTTAGTCAATATCCTTATGGTCTTTGTATAGTTCAATAATTCTATTTGTCAATAATAAATTAATGGCAGTGCTAGAATTCTCATGAAATTTCTTCCAATGTTTATTGGAGCAATCTTGCAAACTCTAAATCACTTATTCCCAACATGTAAGACTACATTTAAGAGTGAATTGTTTATGGAATGAATGGGATGTAAGAGCCACAAAATGGAGTTTATAGACTAATGGATTAGCAGAAATACCACCTAAGAAAGTATCAAAATGAAAATAGATGGCTATAAACTAAGACTCCACACCGATTTTTGAGCTTGGAGTTTACAACAAATCAGTTGTCATGGTTTGAACGAAGTGTATGACCCATCAAATTCCTAATGGCTCGAGGAGGGAGAGAGTTGTTAATTATAAAGAAATAGGAATAAAAATTAACTAGAAAATTGCAAAAGCCATATTCATTTGATGTTATATATAACAATGATGCTATATTCATTGCATTTCATTGATGTTGTGTATAACAAAGATTTTCTACTTATGAGTGTACAATAGTGTATCAATATATATAGGAGGGAATGAATCAATTGGTTAATGCAAATGGTTGTGGCTATGAGAACTCGACATTTCTCAGGGTTAACTCATTTGGAAATGTTGGAAAAAGAAGAAGCTTTTTCCCACAATGACTCAGACAGACCACAAATTAAAATTCCCACTAATTCAATATAATAATCAATCGAACAAACCACGAGGAATTACTAAACTGTAAAAGTAGTAATACACACCATATACACAACAATTAATCATAATGAACACATAGATTTTACCCTTGAAATCCAAATGGGAAAACCATCTTAAAATGATTGTTCAATCTTTGTTTCAACAATTTCATATTACAATGTAGGTTGTAGGGTCATGGCTCTCAGTGCCATTCAACAATTTACATACACAAGATGATCTTCTTCACATCCTCTCATCTCATCCAATTACAAAAAAATATATAGGCACAACTGGGGGTAATGGGAAGGTCAAGCACCCTTGTCCTTTTATTTCCCAATCCCCAACTTTCTCTCCTACTTCATTTTATTTTCCTCATTTATTTATTTTCCCCTTTCTTTTCTTTCATTTAATTTAATTTTGTTAATACTTGCATCATATTTTCTTCTTCTTCAAACTGGAGCATTAATTGTTGAATTTTTTATGAGTACTAAGTCTTACAACCATTCATTTTTTGTTCAACTACATTTCATATCATATCAAACACAATATGGGATTTGAATGCACTCACAAATCACATGTATGAAACCTACACAACATGATGTCAACACACTTGTATCTTTCCCACCCCCTTATCAAATCAAGAATGTCACCACTCTAGAGCCAACCAATCCTGCGCCTGTTGGATGGTCGTCAGCCCGACCCTAGCTTATATGTATGCCGACACACATCAAAAAATGGCCCTTCACTTGGCCAACTCCCATTTTGAATGTGGAATATGTGGATAGTACATCCTGCCAGTATGAAGTTAATAGAAGAGACCTCTTCACAAGAGATCGTCACTGGTTTGGAAGCTTCGACTCTATTCGTACTAGCAAGAAACAATTAATGGCGGCTCTCCTTAAGGGGAAATAACGACCATAGCTCGTTAAGGGGCAAGAACGACCAATTTTTTTAGCCATCCTTCATGGAAATTAGCATTTTCTACTATGGATAATACTACTAGGAGAAATCATAATAATTATAGGTTGTTTAGATCTGAGACTAGTTACTTTTTTGAAAATTCTAGAGCTCACAGTCTCAATGCTTAGCAAAAATACTGCAACTATAGCCTCTGGAAAGAAAGGAAAGTAGTAAATCAATTGTAATCTCACCTCTTTATTTTTGTCTATATGTTTTAATACAATCTGATAGTTTACAAACCAAAATATAATATAGTAGCATTTTGATTTAACTTATTAATGTGATATCATGTTCTCATTTTTTTTCTTCTTTTTAATTAAATATGTTTCTTTTTAATTAAATATGTTTCATTGGTAGTTTGGATTATTTTTTCTAGCACATTCATTCAAAAAAAAATGCTTTAATGAATACAATGAATACTTGCCTTAATTATAGGTTTCTTGTTCATCTTATATCTATAAGAGTTAAAAACCATCTAATCTGTCAAGGCTAATAACATTGGCATATTCGAGTTGTGGCAAGGCTAATAACGTCAACATATTCAAGTTGAACCAAGACTAATAATGTCAACATATTTGCGTTGTGGAAAGTCTAATAATGTCGGCATATTCAAGATCAAGCAAGGCTAATAATGACGACATATTCAAGTTGTGGCAAGGCTAATAACATTGGCATATTCACATTGAAGCAAGGCTAATAATGTTGTCATATTAAAGATGACCGTGGATGTAGGTTATAACATCTTTATTTATAGGGATACAAATGTAGATATGTGGTTTACCCTTCAAGCTTTCCATCTCGTTTGGATTTTGAGAGATTTGAAAAATCCTCCACACTTGTTTCTGACAGGGAAACGGTAATGGATATGGATCATATGGAGGCAAGGGTAATGGATATGGATCATTTGGAGGTAAGGGAAACAGTAATGGTTATGGATCGTATCGAGGATAGGAAATGGTAATGGATATGGATATGGTGACAGTGAGGCTTACCATGATGGTTCTGGCAATGGAGTTAGCTATGGAGAAGTCGAGAGTGACTATCATTCCTTGGTGAATATTGTTCACAAAACAGTGTCGGGGACGATGCAGGTGCCAAATATAAAAAGAGTTCTCGCAATGGCGTTGGCAATGTCACGGGTTCTAGCTACCATGGTGTAGCTTATGGTTCAGGATCTGGCTCTGAGTGGCATGAATCTAATGGTGGCTATGGGAAAGAGATTTGTGAAGAGCCTCCCACTATTCGGTGTAAGAGGGAGATAGCCTCTAAAATTGACATGAAAGGATATTGGTATCATGCACTATTATTTGGGACTAGAAGTATGGCAGAAGCATGGTGAAATATTCCTAGGTCAAGGAAAGTATGCTGTGAATATCCTTCAGAAGTTTGGGATGATGAATTGCAAATCCATGGAAACTCCCATGGTGATAGACTTGAAGAAGTTGAGAGACTCTGATTCTGATCTAGTAGACCCCTCACATATCGGTAGTTGATTGGCTCATTAATGTATTTGGTTAATACCAGGCCGGACATTTGCTTCGTTGTGAACACGTTGAGCCAGTTCTAGGTGGAACCGAGACATGAGCATTGGATAGTCACAAAGCACATTTTGAAATAATTGCATGGCATGCTAAATTATGGTTTAAGATATGTCTCAAATAGTGATGTATAGTTGCCGAGATATACAGATTTCGATTGGGCAGTGAGTGCGGGTGAAAGAAAGAGTACTTCTAGTGTATGTTTCAGTTTGGCCTCTATTATCATCTCTTGGCTTAACAAGAAGTAGAATTCCATAGCACTCAGTACAATAGAGGTGGAGTACATAGCATCTAGAGTGGCAATCCGTGAAGCAGTGTGGCTTTGAAAGCTCCTTGCATATTTATTTGGTCAGATGCTTGAGCCTACGTTGATTCACTGTGACAATCAAAGTTGCATAATACTATCAGTGAATTCAATTTCTCATGACAAGTCAAAGAATGTAGAGATTAAATATCACTATATATGAGATATGGTGCAAAGAGGAACTATTAGACTTTAGTACATTTCTATTGATGAGAAAATTGTAAACATTCCAACCAAGCCATTGTCTAGAGAGAAGTTTGTGTACTTCTGGGACAAGCTTGGTGTGGCAGAGAATGTCTCCCTCGTTGAGAGAGAGTGTTGATGTTTGAGGCAACACTATGAGACATTCTCCCCAGAGGGTCTTGTGTGGACTAGTATGGGGGAATGTAGACTTTATCCTTATGTGCCTTAGATGGTCAGATGAAGGAACCAAGACATTGGTTTCATGAGGAAACCTCGATATGCCTTGGGGGACATTGGTTCCATGAGGGAACCTCTATGTGTCATAGATATGTTTGATGCAACATCATGAGACATTCTCCCCAGAGGTTCCTGTGTGGACTAGTAGGGGGGAATGTAGACTTCATCCTAACGTACCTTAGATGGTCAGATGAAGGCACTAAGACATTGGTTTCACAAGGAAACCTCGATATGTCTTAGGGGGAATTGGTTCTATGAGGGAACCTCCATGTGTCCTAGATATTTTTGAGGCAGCATCATGAGACATTCTCCCTGGAGGGTCTTGTGTGGACTAGTAGAGGGGAATGTAGACATCATCTTGATGTGCCTCAAATGGTTAGATGAAGGAACCAAGATATTGGTTTCACTAGGAAACTTCGATATGTCTTGGGGGACATTGGTTCCATGAGGGAACCTCAATGTGTCCTAGATATGTTTGAGGCAACATCATGAAACATTTTCCCCAAAGGGTCTTGTATGGACTAGTAGGAGAGAAAGTGAACTTCATCCTGACGTGCCTTAGATGGTCAGATGAAGGAACCAAGACATTGGTTTCATGAGGAAACCTCGATATGTCTTGGGAGACATTGGTTCCGTAATGGAACCTCGATATGTCTTCGACATGTGTTCCACGAGGGAACCATGAGATGTCTAGTATGGACACAATTCATGAGTGAGATGAGACATTAGTTTCATGAGGGAACCTCAATATGTCAAGTATAGTCCAATATGACTTAGCTTGATCATCCCCAAGGGACTGAACACCCCTTGTAGGATGAGCTAGCTCAAGTATTGTAGATACCAACTACATGACACGTATGAACATAGGATAATGGCCCTAGTAAGCATCAGGCAGACCTTCTCCTAGATTGGGCTGCAGACCAAGGGAGATAAGATACATTTATCACAAGGGTATACTTGTGGTAAATGGGCCCAGGAGTAGTCCTTCCTTGATCATTAAAAGGAGTGATATGGATTCAAGTGCTTGAGGTGATTTCCATGTGTCAGATAGCACCGAGATGACACTCACTCACAATGGTGTACTTGTGGTGAATGGCCTAGGTGTAGTATTTATCCTTAGTCATGTTTATTTGACTAGGAATGATAAAGACTCAAGATGCTAGATGCTATCACATGCGAACCGAGAATGAGCATGATCTCAGAGAGAGTTAGTTGGCTCAAAGGGAGAGTCGTAGGGGGATTTTCCCCTCGATTCAGGTGGGAGAGAGGCATCTCCAAGGACTGATAGACAAGTGTCATGAGTCTAGGGTGAAGTTTGTAAACTTCAGAGATAAGCTTGGCATGATGTAGAATGTCTCCCTTGTTGAGAGGAAGTTCTTATGTTTGGACAACATCGAGAAGACATTCTCCTAGATTAATAATTAATAATATAATTATTGTTTATTAAATAATATATATAATAAGTAATAATAATAATAAATAGTTATTGATTATCCAAGGGACGCAACCTTTCATGGATGGTCACCATATTTTCTCTATATATGGAACACTCATCATTGTAATAATATATTGATTATACAATATCATCTTATATAATAAAAAAATCAACATTCATAAGAGTGGATTTCAGTTTCTTTGAACTCACTTCTTATAGCCATGGGATGAGAGATAGTAAGGAAAATACAGAGAACAATCTTATGGGTATTTGAAATCCCTTGGATTCGAGCCTTTGGTCCATGTTTAGGGCCTATAGAATGGACAACATGTGTTATTACACATGTGATATTTGATTGGTAATCCTACAAGAGAATATGGGCATCATTATAATAATGGATTTGAGTCCCTCGATATGTTCGACGAAACAAAGTCTCCAATGATTGACCAATGAGGAACTGTTGGGTTGTATTTGGATGTTGCATTGTGTGATTATGGCATTATTGCTAAAGACTTGGGGACCACAACCACTGTAAAAATTAGAACCCGTGTCCTTTAAAATAAAAATGGAGTGGAACCAAACATCAAAATTAAATAAACTAGTATTGTTCATCACCACAATAATAATAACACATGCACTTGTAGTTTTGTAATGAATTCAATTATGGGATTAATTGAATTATATTTCATATGCATTTATTTTATTTCTGTAGTTGGAAAAGAGATTGTGGATCTCTACCTTGAGTTTGTTCAATTTTCCCAGTGTCACCAATGTTTGTGCTTCAAAATTATTACTTGCTACATTCAATACATTCAGAGAAGAGAAATTACCGAATTGGAAAGGCAAGTGACCATGGAAGTTATTCCCTAAAAGATTAGAAACTTTATATTCTTTTTTTTCTTGCAAATGCAAAGTGGAATTTACCTCTTGTGTTTATTCAATGCTAAAGATAAGTAAGTCAAAATATGAAACTTTGTGCAAATCACTGAAGGCACTGCACTAGTAATGTTAATGTAGCCCAAGTATGATATGGTAAGTGAATAAAGGGGGGCCATTGATTATGGAATCCTTCCATTCAACATGTTACTTTTCAAACCTATCAGAGCCAGAGATAATAGATTTCCCWTTGAAGATGTTATGGAGTCGTACAAACTATTRTTTGACATCTAGAAAAKAGACATATTTTTCCATTTTTCTTGCAAAATTAGAGAGACTTTGCCCAATATTTTAGTATTTCCAAAATAAATCMTTTTCAWGTCAWGAATCCAAGAAAGGATCCCAAACAAAAGAKATCCATTGAGATTTTCATTGGTGATCCTCAAAGAGACCAAACTAGTCATTTTCCATAACCAAGTAGGGATTTCAAAGTGAAACATGTTGCCATTAAGATGAAGGATTTGGAGGTATGCAAGGCTCTATAGGGAAGGGGGATGGCACTATTCAATTTGAAATTTGACATTGTAAGGTTTGTGTGGTGAGAAAGACAACCCATTGATTGTCCTTATGAAGATGATGTCACTAAGAGATTAATTCCATCTGGATAAAATGTTTTCAAGGCCCTTAGATTTGTAAGCCATGAAAGGTCGTGAATTTTCAGTGTATATATTGATGGAGTGAAATCCAATGAAGTGAGATAGAGCACTGTTAACTTAGACAAATCATTTAGTTTCTATGGTATGTTTCTTCTAATTCTTGTTGTGAACAAGTTAAAGTATGCCAATTTTTTCAATAGGACTATTGTAATACCCCTAGGCTAAACCCCAAATTGTAAATATAAATGTAAAAATGCTTATAAGTTAGTGAGTTGTTGATATAATTTTGCATGCACCTTCCATGGTATAGTGTGCACATGTATTGTGCGCTAAATTGATGAAGTGTGCACATTCCAGGATACCGCGTGCAACAAAATTAAGTGCACGCGATTTTGAGGCTAGAGAGCCTTTTGTGTATATGTTGTGTTTTATAGGCTGGTGAGCCAGATATTATAAGCCATAAGGTGTATGTGATGATTAGGTCAAAGAGCCTAGATGCTAAAGGCCGGTGGGCCTATTTTTGTATATGTAATACTCATATCATTAATATAATACATCGTTGTGTGTAGACTAACCACGATAAAAGAGTATGTGGGACTAAACTCAACTAGTTAGGGAAAAGGGGGGGCTAAAAGTTAAGGATAAGGGGTTAAAATAGGGATCTTAAGCCAAAAAGGAATATTATATTAATATTCCTTAAAGTATAAAGTTTGGATAATTATTTTATCCTAAGTTCTAAGGATGGGGACAAGTGGATCAAAGTGGCTCTCAACATGACAAGTGTCAAGTTGGGAACATGCATACATATAGCTTGGACTTAGTTCACTTTCCCATTCATTCCACCATCATTCACTCACTCATGGAGTTGTCCTATGTACCTTACATGTACATGTACCTGGTTAGCTTGGGATTTGGACTAAAGAGGCAGGTTTTTAGGCCCATGGGATACTGAAGAGGTGGGTTGTCAGGCCTGTGAGAAATTTTTCTCTAGGTGAGAGAATTGTTGGGAATTGATTTCTTGAAGGTTCCAAACTACAACTGCAGGACTTTGAGACTTCCTATATAGCATGTTGTTGAAGCCCTAGAAGGCAAGTGGGGCAGCTGAAGGATTGTTGAGCAGAGAAGGGGCACACTTCCTGGGGTGGGACAGGCATGCAGGGAATGCGGGAATGTAGGTTGCTAGTTTTCATTGGCACCTGTGACGAAGTCTCTCCCGTTGTTTGAGATATACCAGCCTAGTTAGGAATCTCTTTACCCGGGTGGATTTTAGTCCCAAATCGGGGTTGACCCACTACTAAGAGTGATGAGAAGCATGGTCTAAGGCTAGGAGGTTCGTGGAAGGTCTTCACGCAGTTGGTGATATTATTACCAAGATAAGTGTCAATTGTGTGTTGAATTACATGCTGCATTATTATTTATGTGTTTATTTTTATGGGTTTTTCCTTTGGTGGTTTATACTTGTCTTTATATCTATGGGTATTTCATGTCTATGTTGCATGTATATTTTACTATTATTTCCGTATGAATCTATGCATTTACAGAATGTATTTGTCTGTTTTAAGTTTAATATATATAAAGTTCCGCAAGAGTTCTGTGTGTATATGTTTTAATTGCATACAGTTCGAAAAATTTATGTGGCATAGCCCAGTTGGATGCTAGGTATTTTACAATATGGTATCATAGAATGAATGATTTTTGGTGGCATGACCTGATGCAGGAGCATCACCTTCAAAGTAAAAAATGTAAGCATGGAGGCAGAGGAATGACATCTCAGAATGACAGAGTTTCAAATCAACATTTAACTCAGAAGTAAATCCAGTTGTTGAGATATTTTGTAAACATCATTTTTAAATATGTCATGTTTGTAAAGTGGTAAGGATTGTAAGGGGTTGCATATATGGAGTGTTGACTCTTATCTCGCAATAACTGTTAGTTATTAAAATAGGACAAAGTAGGTAACCGCTAAGATTTTGATAGGATAGGTTGCAGACAGGACAAGAGAGCTCGTGGAGCCAGTCCTTAGATAGTTTGTTGTTGAAATGTAATAGAATAGATTATGATCAAGAGAGAATGAGATAGAGATCAGAGAGATCAGTAGAACAAAGTAGAGTAGAAGAAATATGTGTAATTTGTTTCATGAATGAATAGAACAGACAGAATTGTCCCAAATCCTTGGACTATGTTCATTTGATGTATGAATGGATGAATGTTATATTCTATGAATGTGGTTTAGATTATTTCATTCATTTATGATTGTTAAGAAGTTGATTGTATGAGGTTGTGATGAAACTAGATAAGTTTCAATTGTTTCTCTTTTGACACTCGTATGCAAGGTGTGCATCTCGAACGCAAGGTGTGCATCTCGAATGCAAGGAGTGCGTCGATTGAGTCTCAGATTGACTTAAAGGAGTTCAAAGAGAACAAAGGAAACTTAGACCAGGTGCAAGGAGTGCACAGTGTGAAGGAGCGACCAAGCATCGAAGAACCAGAACAGAGGAATGTCAGGTGGGCGAGAAGAATTTATTTTCAAGAAATCCTTCGATCTGAGTTATCAAAATCCCGAGAACGAAAGGTGTGCATGGGAAATCGAAATCCTTTAAGGATCAATCTCAAAAGAGATAGAACTTATCATAAGTGTTGCCGATATCCAAGATTCAGACTCATAGGAGGAGCAAAGGTTGAAAACCTTTGAATACTGATAAATCTTCTAAGTCGGAAGATATTAGAAGCTCGAGAGAGAGAAGCGACAGTGGTCGTTGGATCATACTGAAAATGATCAACAATCGTCTTATCAGAGTAAGGTGCACGAGCTTTAGCGCTTTGCACACTCAGGAGAGAGAACTAGCCAAGGTTTGAGAACTAAGATTTTTGAAGCCCAAAAAGCCAGAAATCCAAAATAGAATATCAATCATTCGATCATTCGAAGCAGATCTGAGCCGTTAGATCAGCCGAAGAAAAATTCAAGCGTCGGATTGACCAAGTGAATCTGAGCCGTCAAATATCATGAGCTCAGGAGGAGGCAAGTTTGAGGTTTGAGATTTCCTAATTCCGAAGAGCTGGCGAGACGAAGTGAAATCTCCACCATTTGATCAGTCGAAGCAGATCTGAATCGTCAGGTCATCTGAAGTGAACCTCAAGCGTCAGATTGACCAAGTGAATCTAAGTCGTCAGATACTGTGAGTTCAGGAGACGTTAAGTTTTGAGAGTTGATATTTTTGAAGTCCGAAGCTCCGAAAATCCGAAGTGAATCTCAATTGTTCGATCAGTCGAAGTGTATCTGAGCCTTCAGATCACCCAAAGTAAATCTTAGGTGTCAAATCACCCGAAGTGGATCTGAGTCATCGGAGTTTAGAAGGGACATGGCATAGATCTGTGAGCTTCGAGTAAATACCCAAAGTAATTCTTGATCGTCAGATCAAGGGATATGTGGCGTAGATCCATGCACTCCGGGTAAAGACACGAAGTAATCCTCAATTGTAGATCTAGAGGACATGTGGCACAAATCTGTGAGCTCTGGGTAAAGACTCGAAGTAATTCGTGATCGTAATATCAAAGGGTGAATTTTGAGATTTGAGATCTCAGAAGTCTGAAACTTGAAGGAGATCTCGATTGTCGATCGAGAAGAGGGTTGTAGGACTGTTGATCTAAGTTGAAAGGTCAAACACCCGAAGTGGAAGTAGTATCATTGATTGATCAGGATAGGTGTCTGCAGATTATCAGCTCCGGAAGATTGAAGTATGGAGAAAAGTAGGGTTTGATATTTAAAAAACCTGAAGTCCGAAATCATGAATAGATCACATCCATTGATCTAGGAGGGGCAGATCTGATCCATAGATTTGAAGAGGCAGATCTGAAACATTAGTTCATACAATACCATCAAGATTGGAATATCGACGGTCCTGTAACATTGCGAGGACAGGAGTTACGTGAAATTTAAAACATTGGGGGCAAGCCGCAATCCATACTGTGGTTTTTCCAAGTGGACACGTGGAGGTTCAAGGAGAATTTTGGGCTGAAAAGAAGTTTGATCCCAAACCGCTATTGGCCGCACCTGTAATCGCATGGTCATCACCCAAGGTCATATCAAAAGGGGGCTTGTCAAAAAAGGAGATAACGCCCAATACTCCGAGATTTCGCAGGAGAGCGAAAGGGAAGGTTGTGGGTGCTATTAGACTTGCACCAAGAAGCCTAAAGGGCTTGTATTTAGATACAGAAGGAGACTATTAAGGTTTCAGAGAGTCATTTGACTTGAGAATCAGAGATCCTTGAAAAATAGGTCATGTAGCCCTATGGGGGAGTAGGGGGGTTGCATCAGGTGGTATCAGAGTTGATATTGAGTTTGTTTGTAGAAAACAGACAAAGGAGAAAAGAGGTAAGTTGGTATCAATTGTGGTATCAAGAAAATTTGATTTATGTTTGTAGATGACGTAGTGAAATCATGCCACCCAGAAGATGTAGAGCGATTCCATAAATGGAATAAGAAATGAGGCGAATCTGAATGAGACTGGATGCTATGGAAACAATGCAAAGGAGAGCACCAGACACTGGAGATATCAGTGAAGCTGAGAGCGAAGAAGTAGAGGTCGAAGAAAATGTAGTAGAGGATGTTTCACAAGATCGTTTAATAAAATTTGTTTCAAAGATAGGGGCCATAGAAAGGATAGAGGTACCAAAGTATGAAGGCAATTTGGAAGTTGAAGAATTGTTGGATTAGGTACGTGCTATGGACAAATACTTCGATTACAAATATATCGAAGAAGACAAGATGGTGAATCATGCAGTCAAAAGACTGAAATGTCGTGTAGCGCTATGGTGGGATGAACTGCAAGCCGAACGTAGGAGCAATGGTAAGCAAAAAATTAAAAGCTGGGATAGGATGGTAGCCAAGATAAAATCCCAATTTCTCCCAAAGTATTACCAAATCAATATGTTCAAGAGATTTCAAAACCTGAGACAGAAGAGCTTATCAGTGAAGGAGTACACTGAGGAATTTTACAGACTGAACATCAGGGCTGGATAGAAAGAGAATGCTTATCAACATGATGTTTGTTAGTAAAGTCGAGGATGCTTATCAAGTAGCCTTGAAAACTGAAGAAAATTGGCCAGGAAACAAAGCCAATGAAACAAAGGAGGAAATTCAAGCAGAGGTAAGGGAACCAACAGAGAAAAGTTCCATAAACCAAAGCATGAAGCTGGAAAATAGCATAGTCACCCATAGAAAGGTGGAAATTCTTAGGAAGGACAACATGGACAAATAAGTTTTTTTCCGGAGGAAGAGGAAGAGCCAGAGGAGGTGACATAAAATGTTATACCTGTGGAAAACCAGGGCACAAGTCTTGGGAATGTCCTAAGAGAAAGAAAGAAGGAGGTGAAGCACACATTGTTGAAGCACAGAAGCATGTGGAAGCAGAAGCAACAGAAGGAGGAAATAACCTCATGATGAGGAAAATTCTTCTTAAACCATAGAAGGATGTAGAGGAACCAGTTCAGCGAACAAGTTTGTTTAGAACTGCTCGCAAGATGAAAGACAGAGTTTGCAAGGTGATTATAGACAATGGGAGCACTGAAAATCTAGTATCCACATAGATGGTGGAGAAACTGGATCTGAAGACAAATTCACATCCAAACCCATACAAGGTATCATGGTTGCAGAAAGGACATCAAGTAATGGTAAGTCAACAATGCCAAGTTGAATTTAAAATAGGAGGTTATAGGGATGAAATATTGTGTGATATAATTCTTATGGATGTTTGTCATATTTTGTTGGGGAGACCATGGTAGTTTGACATAAAATTTATTCATGATGGAAGAAATAATTCTTATACCCTAGAAAAGAATGGTAGGACACATATGTTGTTTCCAATAGAATACAAAGAGCAAGAGAGGGAAGCTAGTTCAAGCATACTTCTCATGAGTGGGAAGAAACTCTTGAATGAAGTCAACAAAGAGAAAGAAATATAGTTTGATGTAGTGAGGAAGCCTAGAGTTATCCTTACAAATACATCTGTGGAATATTTACCTGAAGAAATCCAGGAACTGTTAGAAAACTTTGTTGACATAGTAGTGGATGAGTTATCACACTCATTGCCACCCATTAGGAGTATAAGCCATCATATTGACCTTATTCCAGGAGCTAGTTTACCAAACAAAGAAGCTTATAGGTTGACACCTAGAGAGAATGTGGAAGTCAAGAATCAAGTCTAGGAGTTGTTGGATAAAGGTTTAGTCAGGGAAATCCTAAACCTGTGCGCAATACCGACTGTGTTAAGTCCAAAGAAGGATGGAGGATGGAGAATGTGTACAGATTCCAGAGCCATCAACAAGATAACCATTAGGTATATATTCCCTTTACCAAGGATGGATGATTTGATGGATTGTTTGAGTGGAGCAAGATATTTTTCCATGATAGACTTGAAGAGTGGATATCATCAAATAAGAATGAGAGAGGGAGATGAATGGAAAACAACATTCAAGACAAATGAAGGATTGTTTGAATGGTTGGTCATGCCATTTGGGTTGACAAATGCACCAAGAACATTTATGAGATTAATGAATGAAGTATTGAAGGACTTCATAAGAAAATTTATCATAGTATATCTGGATGACATATTAATCTTTAGTAAGACAAAGAGAGAACACTTAAGACATTTGACATCAGTGATGGAAAAGTTGCAGTAGGAAAAATTGTTGATAAATCTGAAGAAAAGTTCTTTTATGAAGAAAGAACTCATATACTCGGGTTTTGTTATCTCTTCAAATGAATTGAAGATGGATCCAGAAAAGGTGAGAGCAATCAAAGAATGGCCATTGACAAGAAACATATTTGAGGTGAGAAGTTTTCATGAGTTAGCAAGTTTTTATAAAAAAATTATCATAAATTTCAGTGGTATATGTGTGCCCATGTTGGAAATTTTGAAGAATAAACACAAGTATATTAAATGGATAGAGGAAGCTGAAAAAAGTTTCAAAGTGTTGAAGGAGAAGATCACAGAACAACCAATTCTGGTCTTACCAGATTTTGGAAAAACATTTCAGGTGAGATGTGATGCAAGTGGATTAGCTATTGGAGCAGTCTTGAGTTAGGATAATAGGCCAGTTTCTTATTTTTGTGAGAAGATGAATGACACCAAGAATAAGTATTCCACATATAAAAAAGAATTGTATGCAGTGATTCAAGATTTGAAGAAGTGGAGACACTATCTAATTCCTAAAGAATTTGTCTTGTACAGTGATAACCAAGCTTTGCAGTTTATTACTAGGCAAGAAAAGTTGAATCAGAAACATGCAAAATGGGTAGAATTTATGCAAAATTTTACTTTTGTTATTGAACACATTGTTGGAATTGCTAACAAAGTTACATATGCTTTGAGCATGAGGAGTTTGATTGTATAGGAATTCCAAGTGAAGGCCTTAGGGTTTGAACACCTCAAGGAGATGTATAAAGACGATGCAGATTTCAAGGAATCTTATGAGGCGTGAAAGAATCCTTTGTTGGGAAACATAATCCCATGGACTGAATATTTGATCCAGGATGGATTATTGTTCAAATGAAGCCAACTATGCATACTGAAATGCTCAATGAGAGATAACCTATTGAAAGAGAAACACAGTGGAGGTTTAGCTAGACTTTTTGGTCATGATAAGACATTTGCACAGGTGAGTAATTTGTATTATTGGCCGAGCATGAGGTAAGAGGTGAAAATGTTTGTGAACAAATGATGAATTTTTTAATATACGAAAGGATGGAAACATAACACTTGTTTGTATCAACCATTACCAATTCCAGAAAGGTCGTGGGATGAAATCAGTATGGATTTTCTATTGGGATTGCCTAGAACTCAAAAAGGGAGCGATTCCATATTTGTCGTGGTGGACAGATTTTCAAAAATGGCACATTTCATACAATTCCATAAAACAAATGATGCTACACACATAGCCAAAAAAAAAATAAGAGAAGTAGTGAGACTACATGGATTGCCTAGGAGCATAGTCTCGAACAGGGACACCAAATTTGTAGGACACTTTTGGAGGACTCTATGGAAGAGGTTAGGGACAAACTTGTCCTTTAGATCAACATATCACCCTCAGACAGATGGACATACTGAAGTAGTAAACAGGATTCTGGGAAACTTGTTGAGAATTTTAGTCACTGAGCAAGGTCGTCAATGGGATCAAATTCTGGCACAAGCAGAATTTGCATTCAACAATTCAGTGAACAGGAGAAAAGGGAAAAGTCCATTTGAAATTGTGTATGGTATATAGCCAAGAGGGATTACAGAGTTGAGAGATATGAATCAAGATGAGTTCAGAAGTGTTGGAGCAGAGGATTTTGCAACATAAATGCAAAAATTCCATGACAAAGTCAGAGAGAAACTACATAACAGCGGCCAAAAATATAAGAGCAGAGTTGATCAAAAGAGGAGAGAAGTTCAATTCGAATTTGGAGATGAAGTTTTAGCTCATTTGAGAAAAGAGAGGTTTCCAAGGGGAACGTATAACAAGTTGAAGATGAAAAAGATAGGACCATGCAGGTTTCTCAGGAAATTCGCAGCCAATGCCTATGAAATTGAGTTGCCAGACAATGTTGGGATACCACCGATATTCAATGTTGCAGACTTGTATTCTTACAGGAGAGACGAGGCAGGAGAATCAGATGATCAGAAAGAAGTTCAGTGGGAAGAAAAATTTCCCACAGCAATAAAACCTCAGATGGAGAAAATCATTGAAAAAAGAGATGGAAAGAAGACCAGAAGGAAGACATATCCTGAATATTTAGTGAAGTGGAAAGATCATCCAGTGGAATATTCAAGTTGGGTCATAGAACCTGATATTTTGAAGCATGGAAAAACAGTGCAGGAGCTCATGGAAAGGAGTCCATGAAAATTTTAACCAGAGGATTATGATGCAAGAGCGTCACCTTCAAAGTCAAAAACACAAGCGTTGAGGCAAAGGAATGACATCTTAGCATGACAGAGTTTCAAATCAACATTTAACTCAGAAGTAAATCAAGTTGTTGAGATATTTTGTAAACAACATTTTTAAATATGTTGTGTTTGTAAAGTCGTAAGGACTGTAAGGGGTTTCATATATGGAGTGTTGAATCTTATCTGGCAATAATTGTTAGTTATTGAAATAGGAAAAAGTAGGTAACTGCTAAGAGTTTGATAGGATAGGTTGTATACAGGACGAGAGAGCTCGTGGAGCTAGTCCTTAGATAGTTTGTTGTTGAAATGTAATAGAATAGATTATGATCAAGAGAGAATGAGACAGAGATCGGAGAGATTAGTAGAACAGAGTAGAGTAGCAGAAATATATGTAATTTGTTTCATGAATGAATATAACATACAAAATTGTCCCAAATCCTTGGACTCTATTCATTTGATGTATGAATGGATGAATGTTATATTTTGTGAATGTGGTTTAGCTTATTTCGTTCATGTATGATTGTTAAGAAGTTGATTGTATGAGGTTGTGATGAAACTGGATAAGTTTCAGTTGTTTCTCTTATGACACTCGTATGCAAGGTGTGCATATCGAATGCAAGGAGTGTGTCGATTGAGTCTCAAATTGACTCAGAGGAGTTCAGAGAGAAAAAAGGAAAATTAGAACAAGTGCAAGGAGTGCACAGCATCAAGGAGCGACCAAGCGTCGAAGAACCAGAATAGAGGAACACCAGGTGGGCAAGAAGAATTTATTTTCAAGAAATCCTTTGATCTGAGTTATCGAAATCCTGAGAACGCAAGGTGTGCATGGGAAATCGAAATCCTTTAAGGATCAAGCTTAGAAGAGATAACACTTATCATAAGTGTTTCCGAGATCCAAGAGTCAGACTCATAGGAGGAGAAAATGTCGAAAACATTTGAAGATTGATAAATATTCTAAGTCGTAAGTGATTAGAAGCTCAGGAGAGAGGAGTGACAGTGGTCATTGTATCATACTACAAAGGATCAACAATCATCTGATCAAATTAAGTTGCACGATCCTTGGCTCTTCACACACTCGGGAGAGAGAACTCGCCAAGGTTTGAGAATTGATATTTCCAAAGCCCGAAGAGCCGAAAATCCAAAATAGAATCTCAACCATTCGATCATCAGAAGGAGATTTGAGTCATCAAATCAGTCGAAGAAAAATTCAAACATCAGATCGCCCAAACGAATATGAGCCATCATATATCATGAGATCAGGAAGAGGCAAGTTTGAGGTTTGATATTTTCGAAGTCTGAAGAGTCAGAGATCCGAAGTGAAATCTCCACAGTTTGATCAACCGAAGTAGATCTGAGTCGTCAGATCGTCCGGAGTGAACCTCAAGCGTCAGATCGACCAAGTGAATCTGAGTCATCAGATATTGTGAGTTCAGGAGAAGGTAAGGTTTGAGATTTGAGATTTCCGAAGTCTGAAGCTCCAAAAATCCGAAGTGAATCTCAACCATCCGATCAACCGAAGTGGATCTCAGTCGTCATATCACCCAAAGTAAATCTCAGGCGTCAGATCACCCAAAGTGAATCTGAGTCATCGGAGTTCATAAGGGACATGGCGTAGATCTGTGAGCTTCAGGTAAAGACCCGAAGTAATTCTTGACTATCATATCAAAGGAGATGTGGCGTAGATCCATGCACTCCGGGTAAAGACCCGAAGTAATCCTTGATCGTATATCTAGAGGACAGGTGGCACAAATATGTGAGCTTCGGGTAAAGACCCAAAGTAATTCGTGATCATCATATCAAAGGGTGAATTTTGAGATTTGAGATCTCAGAAGTCTGAAACCCGAAGGAGATCTCGACCGTCGATCGAGAAGACAGTCGTAGGACCGTTGATCTGAGTTGAAAGGTCAAACACCTGAAGTGGAAGTAGGACTGTTGATTGAGCATGACAGGTGTATGTAGGTCGCCATATTAAGAAGATTGAAGTACAGAGAAAAGCAGGGTTTGAGATTTGAAAAACTGAAAGTTCGGAATCACGAATAGATCACATTCATTGATCTAGGAGGGGCAGATCTGATTTGTAGATTTGAAGAGGCAGATTTGAACCGTCAATTCATACAGTATCGTTAATATCGGGAGATTGACGGTCCCGTAACATTGTGGGGACAAGAGTTGTGTGAACTTTAAAATATTGAGGGTGGGCCACAATCAATACTATGGTTTTTCCAAGTGGACACGTGGAGGTTCGAGGAGAATTGCAGGCCAAAAATCAGTTTGATCTCAAACCGTTATTGGTCGTGCCTGTAATCATATGGTCATCACCCAAGGTCATATCAAGAGGGGGCTTATCAAAAAAGGATCTAATGCCTAATACTCTGAGATTTCGCAGGAGAGCGAAAGGGAAGGTTGTGGGTGCTATTAGACCTACACCAAGAAGTCGAAAGGGCTTGTGTTTAGATACAGAAGGAGACCATTGAGGTTTCAGAGATTCATTTGACTCAAGAATCATAGATCCTTGACCGGGAGGTCATGTAGCCCTACGGGGGAGTAGGGGGACTGCATCATGACTCGACCTAGGTGGTCGGGTATGTTACAATATGGTATCAACGCTTCAGTTTTCAACACTAAGCCTAGATGGGCCGAGCAAGTTGATTTGACGTTAAATTCCACAGAGAATTGATTTCAAAGTGGCCAAATTTCAAGTTACAGAGCGTCCATGGTAAAATTTAGAAGTAACGGCGTGGATTTGGGAAAAAGCCCCAATTTTTGTTATTAAATTCATGGGAAACAGAGAAATTTGGCCAAGTGGTGAGATATTATTGATTTAATATATGTTCTATCAAATTTAGACCTGGAATTAGTCGAATTTGAAGTTACAGGGAAGCCATGACAGATGGAGCGAGATTAGTTGATTTAAAAGTCTCAATTTGTGAATTAAGTTTGGGAAAAATTTGTTCCATGAATGTCAACCAACATTGATTTGTTGTTGCAGAGGTTGAATTAGTGTTATTAGGGTGAAATTGAACAAATTTCATAGTTGCAGAATGTCTATGGTAAAAATTGGGAAACATTTAGGCAAAAGCCCCAATTTCTGCAACGGAATTCACAATGAATTGATGTGCATAAAAATGAATGTGTGCAGGTGTGCGCACTAAAAAAGTATGATGTGCAGTGAAAAGCTTGTGATATGTTGAAAAATATTGGCGTTGCGTGGTGCAAAGTGGCATTGCGCAAAAAATATTGGTGTGCTCGCTAAAATTTGGCGTTGCACAGTGCAAAGTGGCATTGCGCGGAAAGTATTGGCGCGCGGGTGTGCACACTTAAATTTTGCACTGCACAGTGCAGAGTGGTAATGGGAAAAAATTATTGGCGTGCAGGTGTGCGCACTTAATTTTGGTGTTGAGCGATGAAGAGTGGTAATGCACGAAAAGTTTTTGCGTGTGGGTGTGTGCACTAAATTTAGCATTGCGCAGTGCATATTGAGTTGTGCATGCATAATATTGGTGCATGGTGTGTGCATGCATAATAATGGTGCATGTGGTGTGCGCAGTATGGACAGAGCATAGAGGAATCCCTTTACCCGAGTGTATTTTAGTCCCATCTCGAGGTTGACCCACTCCTGAGAGTGATGAGAAGTGTGGTATAAGACTAGGAGGTTCATGGAAGGTCTTCACGCAGTTGGTGATATTATTACCAAGATAAGTGTTAATTGTGTGTTGAATTACATGCTACATTATTATTTATGTGTTTATTTTTATGGGTTTTTCCTTTGGTGTCTTATACTTGTCTTTATATCTATGGGTATTTCCTATCTATGTTGCATGTATATGTTACTATTATTTCCGTATGAATCTATGCATTTACAGAATGTATTTGTTTGTTTTAAGTTATATATATATATATATATATAAAATTCCGCAAGAGTTCTGTGTGTATATGTTTTAATTGCATACAGTTCGAAAAATTTATGTGGCATAGCCCAGTTGGATTCTAGGTATTTTACAATATGGTATCATAGCATGAAGGATTTTTTATGGCTTGACCTAATGCAGTAGCATCAACTTCAAAGTAAAAAACGCAAGCATGGAGGCAAAGGAATGACATCTCAGAATGACAGAGTTTCAAATCAACATTTAACTCAGAAGTAAATCCAGTTGTTTAGATATTTTGTAAACATCATTTTTAAATATGTATTGTTTGTAAAGTCATAAGGACTGTAATGGGTTGTAGATATGGAGTGTTGACTCTTATCTCGCAATAACTATTAGTTATTAAAATAGGACAAAGTAGGTAATCGCTAAGAGTTTAATAGGATAGGTTGCAGACAGGACGAGAGAGCTCATGGAGCCAATCCTTAGATAGTTTGTTGTTGAAATGTAATAGAATAAATTATGATCAAGAGAGAATGAGATAGAGATCAGAGAGATCAATAGAACAGAGTAGAGTAGAAGAAATATATGTAATTTGTTTCATGAATGAATAGAATAGATAGAATTGTCCCAAATCCTTGGACTGTGTTTATTTGATGTATAAATGGATGAATTTTATATTCTGTGAATGTGGTTTAGCTTATTTCATTCATGTATGATTGTTAAGAAGTTGATTGTATGAGGTTGTGATGAAACTAGATAAGTTTCAATTGTTTCTCTTTTGACACTCGTATGCAAGGTCTGCATCTTGAACGCAAGGAGTGTGTCGATTGAGTCTCGGATTGACTTAGAGGAGTTCATAGAGAACAAATGAAACTTAGACCAGGTGTAGGGAGTGCACAACGTCAAGGAGAGACCAAGCATCGAAGAACTAGAATAGAGGAATGTTAGGTGGGCGAGAAGAATTTATTTTCAAGAAATCCTTTGATTTGAGTTATCGAAATCCCAAGAATGCAAGGTGTGCATGGGAAATTGAAATCCTTTAAGGATCAAGCTCAAAAGAGATAGAACTTATCATAAGTGTTGTCGGTATCCAAGAGTTAGACTCGTAGGAGGAGCAAAGGTCAAAAACATTTGAATATTGATAAATCTTCTAAGCTGGAAGATATTAGAAGCTCGGGAGAGAGGAGAGACAGTGGTCGTTGGATCATACTGAAAAGGATCAACAGTCGTCTTATCAGAGTAAGTTGCATGAGCCTTAGTGCTTCGCACACTCAGGAGAGAGAACTAGCCAAGGTTTGAGAACTGATATTTTCGAAGCCCAAAAAGGCAGAAATCCGAAATAGAATATCAATCGTTCAATCATCCGAAGCAGATCTGAGCTATCATATCAGTCGAAGAAAAATTCAAGCGTCGGATTGCCCAAGTGAATCTAAGTCGTCAGATATCATGAGCTCGGGAGGAGGCAAGTTTGAGGTTTGGGATTTCCTAATTTTGAAGAGCCAGAGAGACAAAGTGAAATCTCCACCATTTGAGCAGCCAAAGTAGATCTGAGCCGTCAGATCATCCGAAGTGAACCTCAAGCATCAGATTGACCAAGTGAATCTGAGCTTTCAGATACTGTGAGTTCAGGAGAAATTAAGTTTTGAGAGTTGATATTTTTGAAGTCTGAAGCTCCAAAAATCTGAAGTGAATCTCAACTATTCGATCAGCCAAAGTGTATCTGAGCCGTCAGATCACCCAAAGTAAATCTCAGGCGTCGGATCACTCGAAGTGAATCTCATGAGCCATCAAAGTTCAAAAGGGATGTGGTGTAGATCTGTGAGCTTCAAGTAAATACCCAAAGTAATTCTTGTAAATTATAACCTTGTACAATGTCTACTGTAAACAGATATTCATAAAAGAATAGAAAAGATACAATGGCAAATGCAAACATTACACAGAGATTTTTCCCCTGGAAACCCAAACCGGGAAAACCAACATATATTATATTCATACATGGTGTTACATTGTTTACAATACAATATACATATAGGAGTCAACAGCATCCAAAAACCTAACCCAATGACCTGGATTAGTCCAAAACCCTAATTCCTTAACCAGAAATAGAAAACCATCGGCAAAAAACCATGTGCCGAAAAACCACCTAAATATCATGTGGTCCCGGAAATATGTCGTCCCAGAAATATGTCGTACCGGTGCAAAAAAAATTTTCTAGGGCACTACCCCCGAACCCCCGCGCGGAGGGATCCACCCCCCTCTAACCTCCCTGCGTGCCCGATGCTGACGCTCAGACACTACTACTCGTGCAAAGAATATAACACATACCCAACATTCTCCCACTTGTTGTTTTATTTTCACACAGGGGGTTACAGGGTAACTACATAGTCAACAATCCAGGGCAGCAATGCCCATGGATCCTCTACACCAAGAGAACTTCTCAGTGCTCACTGATTTTTTTAATGAATCTGCAACATTCTTCAAAGTGTCCACCTTCATCAATGATACTTTCTTTTCTT
>ML781777.1:268495-284575 GCA_009831015.1 Picea engelmannii
AATGAGGTTACCTTATAACAGAAAAGTTGCATGCAAAATAACTCTAAAATAAAATATAAAGCTACTTATAGTGATTCACTTTTATACTTGAAGTGAAATGCACTTTACAATTTTTAGCATGAACTTTTTTTAAAAAAGTAACAAAAGAGAGACTTGAACTCAAGTCCTCTTACTTAATAAGGCAAGTTTTAACCAACTGGTCTAGCAAAACATATTGTAATGTTCAAAAGGAGGATTGGGGGTGTTGCTGTTGTTGTTGTTGTTGTTTACGGCCTTGGAGAGCATGCTCCAAAAAAACTCTTTTCACACAAGAAAAAAATTTCGCTTCTCGATGACAACGAGGGTTAGATCTCGGTTAGCTTGCCCCGGAAGATGCACCTTTTCCTATCTGTTTCTGATTTTCCAAGATCGCACAAGGCGCGGGGCAAAGAGAATATGCATATCTAAAAGAGTAGCAGCCCGGAAAAAAAAATACAAACCGAAATAAAATCAAAACTTTGCAAAAATTTAAAATGCGTATTCAGACTTTATACCTCCGGATTCTGACTGTAATGGTCGTATATTGGGCAAACGAAAACCTTTTCGAGTGAAACGAAAAGTGTTCATAAATGAAAAGCGTGCTCCGGATGCAATGGAACAATCCTTTCAACCTAGAAATGTATATAAATGCCAGAAAATGGAGATGAGGCAACTCGGCTTCACGATCTCGATCTACAACATGAGCGGGTCTTCAAACAGGCTCTGATACCATGTTCGACAACACAGGTATTCCAACAGAGGACAAACACCTTCAGTAACCACTCACATAACCAGATCAAAGATCAACACACCGATGTTTTCACGTGGTAAAACCCCTACGGAGAAACATCCACGACCCCAGCCAATGCGGCCACTTGGAGCAGTTTATTAATGCAAAGAAAAAGATTACAGAGAGATTTTACAAGAGAGTTTCTCACAATAGATCATTGGCAAATGACCCTCCATGCTCTTTAAATAGATATCATGGACCAATCGGGTGTTAAGCCACAGATCAATGGCCGTTAAGATCGAGGAGAGTATGAACCGTCAGATCACTCTATGTCGGGAACATATCGTGACCGTCGGATTGCCTAACTACAAATGCATACTAATGCATACTAAAGAAACACACTTTTACCTAACGACATATTAGACCAAGTAGATCTTAACTAACTCCCAAGTGTCTAAATATCTTAACAATAGAAAACCATCAGCAAAAAACCATGTGCTGAAAAACTACCTAAATATCATGTGGTCCCGGAAATATGTCGTCCCGGTAATATGTCGTCCCAGAAATATGTCATCCCGGTAATATGTCGTCCCAGAAATATGTCATCCCGGTAATATGTCGTCCCGGTGTGAAAAAAAATTTCGGGGGTGCTGCCCCCGAACCCCCATGTGGGGGGCTTCGCCCCCCTGCGCACCCGGCACAGACGCTCAGACACTACTACTCGTGCAAAGAATATAACACATACCCAACAATTCTTGACCGTTAGATCAAGGGAGATGTGGCATAGATCCATGAAATTAATTTGATTTCTAAAATGGAATTTTTATAATCTTCTCTCATGATAATTGCATGTGTGTGATGCAGATGAGATAATATTGATTAAAGTTGGAATGTTGGGAAAGAAAAAATTATGTTGAGGACACTAAAGCCCTATAATTGTAGAACCTTAGTGGGATTCTGGTAATGGGTTATCGCTCTCCTTGTGTGTGAAATCCTTGGAAATATGGATCACTGAAGGACTGCATAGCAGTGAAGGGATGTCTGAGCCTAGAAGGGTGAGTGCAACAAGGAGGAGGTAACCCAAGGATGCTTATGGCATGGTAGCTGCCATAAGCAGGGTGTGTCAAATGGAACAGTGAACTGAATTATTCTTGGAAGCAACTCTATGGAATAGAGAAATTGATTTACAACCATAGTATGAATACAAGAATTTGTGCTGGAAAGTAGAGTACTAGATGGATATCAAGCTTCCAATAGCTAAAGCTTGGAGATTTTTAAAGAATTTGAATGGTCCATGGTATATAATGCATTGAGGACAGTGCATAAATAATGGGAGGGGATTGTAATACCCCTAGGATGAACCCCAAATTGTAAATATAAATGTAAAAATGCTTATAAGCTGGTGAGTTGTTGATATAATTTTTCATGCACCTTCCATGGTATATTGTGCACATGTAATGCGCGCTAAAATGATGAAGTGTGCACATTCCAGGATACCGTGCGTAGCAAACTTAAGTGTGTGCAATTTTGAGGCCAGAGAGCCTTTTGTGTATATGTTGTGTTTTATAGGCTCGTGAGCCAGATATTATAAGCCAGAAGGCTTATGTGATGATTAGGTCGGAGAGCCTAAATGCTAAAGGTCAGTGGGCCTATTTTTGTATATGTAATACTCATATCATTAATATAATACATCGATGTGTGTAGATTGACCACGATAAAAGAGTATGGGGGACTAAACCACTAGTTAGGGAAAGGAGGGGGCTAAAATTTAAGGATAAGGGGATAAGCTAGGGAGCTTAAGCCAAAAAGAAATATTATATTAATATTCCTTAAAGTATAAAGTTTGGATAATTATTTTATCCTAATTTATAAGGATGGGAAAAAGTGGACCAAAGTATCTCTCAACATGACAAGTGTCAAGTTGGGAACATTCATACATATAGATTGCACTTAGTTCATCTTCCCATTCATTCCATCATCATTCATTCACTCATGGATTTGTCCTCTGTACCTTACCTATACCCGTATCTGTACCTGTACATGTACCTGGTTAGCTTGGGAGATAGACTAAAGAGGCGGGTTGTCAGGCCTGTGGGATACTGAAGAGGTGGGTTGTCAGGCCCGTGAGCAATTTTTCTATAGGTGAGAGAATTGTTGGGAATTGATTTCTCGAAGGTGCCAAACTGCAGCTACAGGACTCTGAGACTTCATGTTCGGCCTGTTGTTGAAGCCCTTGAAGGGAAGTGGGGAAGTCGAAGGATTATTGAACAGAGAAGGGGCACACTTCCTAAGGTGGGACAGGCATGTGGGGAATGAGGGATTGCAAGTTGTTAGTTTGAGTTGGCACCTGTGACGAAGTCTTTCTCATTGTCTAAGATTCATCGGCCTGGTTAGGAATCCCTTTACCCAGGTGGAGTTTAGTCCTAGCTCAGGGGTGACCCATTACTGAGAGTGATGAGCAACATGGTCTAAGGCTGGGAGGTTTGTGGAAGGTCTGCACGCAGTTGGTGATATTCTTACCAAGATAAGTGTCAATTTTGTGTTGAATTACATGTTGCATTATTATTTATGTGTTTATTTTTATGGGTTTTTCCTTTGGTGGTTTATACTTGTCTTTATATCTATGGATATTGCATGTCTATGTTGTAGGTATATGTTATTGTTATTTTTGTATGAATATGTGCATTTACAGAATGTATTTGTCTATTTTAAGTTATATATATATAAATTTCCACAAGAGTTCTATTTGTATATGTTTTAATTGCATACAGTTCAAAAAATTTATGTGGCATAGCCCAGTTGGATGTTGGGTATGTTAAAATATGGTATCAGAGCATGAATGTTTTTTGGTGGCATGACCCGACCTGGGTGGTCGGGTATGTTACAACTAGATATTGGGGAATAGGTTGACCAGTAAAATTATTGGTCCTAACACTCAAATTATTCAAATCCCTTAACTCAAGAAGTGGTGTAGGATAGAATGCACCACTCAATCTACAATTATGCAAATCCTTAACAATGACATGGTTAGTATAGATATCATAGGGGATACCTTCCCACTGGAAACAACTTAATGAAACATTATTCCATGAAGCCAAACATCCCACCACAATATCATGCAAACCATTTTTAAAATTCAAGAGAGCATGCATTTTACGATTCATGATTCACCATTTTTAAAAGCCAAGACAAAGGGAGCATTGGTCGCAGGGGGAGCATGAGTGTTGCCATCAATGCCAAAGGGGGAGATTGTTGGAAAATTGATTTTCATTTATGTCAAATTTAGAAGAAGTCTAGAAGTTTCTAGAAGTAATGGGTATAATTGAAGAAGTATCCAAAGTACTCCCCTTATGGCGTAGCTTTGAGCATGGACCTCATGGGAAGATGTTTTGAAGAAGTCTACAAGAAACCCAAAGGTGTTGGTCATGAGGCCCAAAGTTGATTGAGGAAAATGAGGTTGAAGAACATTACAAGTACATGCAAAACCCTCATAAATGAATATTCATCGTCATGTCATTTCCATCGGTAGGTGGTATGCCACATGGTTCCTCACAGTTGAGGAGTTATGCCCTCTTGAAGTTGAAATCCCCAAAGAATGGTGGAGAAGCCCCTAAATGGTTGCAACAAGAAGTTACAACTCATTAATTAAAGGGAAAAATGGTTATAACAAGAAAGTACAGGTTGGATCTAAAGTTAAGGAAATAAGTCACTTGGAAAAGTATAAATACATCTCAAGAAGCCTCTCATTTGTATATACACAAGTTCATTGAATATCTATCTCTCAAGTGGAATTAAGGTGTGCGAAAATCTTGGAGTTGCAGAAGTGAAGGGTTTATGAAAACCCTAATTTATCTGACCCTTGCAGGTCAAGCTACATGTATCCCACGAGGAACCCCTGTGGGTTGTACAACACTCGTCCTATGAGGCCCTGCCATATGACCGGTCTCTGTTGAGCGAGGCTAAGGAAAATTTCTTGAATATGTTATCATGTGTTTGTTGAAGTTAATATGTACTAAGTTGATCTACAGGTCTTAGATGATTCAGGTTTTCTACATGATTAAATGTATGCTCTTATGTGTATTTGATGCTTGTATCATGGATGGTTTGGTACATGCTTGAGGCATGTCTTGGAGGCTTATTGGTACATGGTTTCATATGGTTTAGGTTCATGTCTTGGTGATATTGATACATTCTTGAGACATATCATTGGTACTTGGTTTATGGTTGTTATGGCTCATTGTTAGAGGCACACCTTTGTGATATTTTCATATGTATGAGGCACATCTCTTGGTACTTGGTTGAGGAACATCATTGAGATTATGGTACTTTGTTTTGGCATATATTGTGGTACATAGTTTATGAAATGATTGAGACATATCATGAGTGATATGGTATATGGTTGAGGTATATCTTTTGGAATATGGTATGTACTTTGTATACTTGATGTTGGGCATACATTTTTTATGTATGGTCTATGTGAGTGGATCTGGTTGATGATGATGGTGTATCAATATCAATGTTAGTGACAGATACAAGGACAGTGGCAGTAACACAGTGACAATTTGATTATCAGTATCAGTGGTAGTGATAGGTTGAGTCTACATTTATATTTCAGGGAGATAGGATGGGGCAAGGAAAGGGGGTTGTAGCCTTCTTTCAGTTGGAGCAAGCGAACCTAGGGGGTTGGAGCCTCCTTCCAATTGTAGCTCTAGAATTTAGGGAGTTGTAGCTTCCTTAAGGTTGGAGCCCGTAAATAGGATTTGGGGCCTCCTTCTAGTTGGTGCTGGATAATTTGGAATTCTGTGCTTCCTGTGAATGTATTTTTTATTATAAGAAAGAATTATGTGGTTTTGTCCCATTTGGGTTTCCATGTAAATTATGGTGTATAGTGTATCTTTGGTTATTTGTTATGCATTTTTTATTGATATTTCTCATGATATATTGATGATATATTGTTGATTAAGTTAATGATTACATGTTCTCTTTAAAAGTGGTAGAATATTGCATAATAATTATTCACCCCCCCTCTCAGTATTCCAACAATTGGTAGGAGAGAAGGTCCTTCAAAAAACATTCTAATTACTAGAAGTTAGATCATGGAGTGCATAAAGAATGGAACACCACTGTTTGATGGACAAAACTATGCCTTATGGAGTAGAAGAATAAAAATGTGTCTACAAGCACAAGTATTTGATGTCTTGCAAGCAGTAGTAAATGGATACACGATACTTGCCACTCCCCCAACATATAAGGATGGAAAGAAACTCAAAGAAAACAATTCAAAGGCTACTAATGATATTATGGGTGGTCTTGTTAGATCAGTGTATGTCAAGGTTATGCACTGTGATTCTGCAAAGGATATTTGGGACAAACTTCAAAATGTTTACAAAGGAGATGCCAAAGTCAAGGGGGGGGAGCTTCAAACTTACAGAGGTTAATTTTAACAACTGAAAATGAAGGAAGATGAAGATATTGCATCCCACTTTTTGCGATTTGATGAAATAGTGAATGTTATTAAAGGTTTGGGAGAAGAAGTTAAAGAACCAGTCATTGTTCAAAAGGTACTAAGATCTATTACAATGAGGTTTGATCATAATATTTATGCCCTAGACTAACGAGCATATATTTCCACACTAAGAATGGACAAGTTACATGGGATACTCACAGCTTATGAAATGAGAACAGAATAGGAGACTCCATCCAAAAAGGAAGCAACCTTCAAAGCATCAAAGGAGACATGGAAGGATAAGAAAAATTCAAAGCCAAGTTGCAGTTGCAGTGGTAGTGATGATTCATATGAAGATGAAGAAATAGTCAACTTTGTAAGGAAGTTGAAGAAAGGAACCAACAAGTACAAAGGTATGATTCCCTTAATATGATTTAATTGTGGTAAAATTGGTCATTTTTATTCTAAATGTCCTCATTCTAAGAAGTCATATAATGATGAAGAAGAATCTCCCAAGAAAGAAAAGAAATATAAAAAGGGAGACGTGAGAAGAAACAAAAAGAAATTCTTCAAGAAAAGTCTCTACTCAAAGGAGGATAATTCCTCATTAGATGAGGATGATGATAGTGAAAATGATTCAGAAAATTTACTCTTTATGGATTTTGAAAATTATGAAGAGGATTATGAAGAAGAAGGTGAGGTAGATCTTGAAGCAAAACTAATCAACACCTTAAGTGAACTAAAGAAAGAGAGGAAGAAAAACAAATCACTTAAGTGATAATTGCTCAAGCTAAAAGAAAGTTCTTAAAATCCTAACTTTGAATAAGATCAACAGATGATTATGAACCTAAAATTCCAAGTCAAAGAATCCAGAAGGATTGAAGAAATACTCAAAATCCAACTAGAATAAAAAGAGAAAGAGAAGGAAAGATTGAAAACAGAAATAGTTTCACTGAGGAAATAACTTCAGAAAAGAGACATGCAACAGAAAATCACCAAAATACTAGATGACATTATCAGTGTTGAACGGTCATATCATGACAGGTATGGACTAGGATACAATCAAACATAGAAGGGTTTGAGATTTATGACTGCAGAAGAGGAAGTAGAACAAAAGACATATGTAGAAGTCACCAGAGGATCCACCAAGAAAGAAGAATGCAATATTTCAAATGAGAACACTCAGGAAATTGAAAAGTACTGAAGAAGAAAATTACAGAAGAACGACACCACCTAGAAGATTCAAAATTTAGAGTCAGTTGCTAGCCATGGAAAGAAATAAAAAATAAAACTACAAAATAACAACACCATTTAGAAGATCTCTCAGGTATCAAACTAATTTTCTTGGTTTTTGTTATTCTTGTAACAATTTTGGTCACAAAGATATAAATTGCAAAGCTTGTGCTAAGAACAGAGAAAACTATGAAGGTCACTCTAGAATTAATCATCTCAAAATGCCTCATGATGTGTTTAACTGAAACTATAACAATTTTGGCTCATTAAATGATGAAGTAGAATGTTATAAGTGCAAATATTTTGGACACATGGCCAAATATTGTAGATTGACAGTTCCCCTTAAGGAACCAAAGAAGGATTTCAATAGTCATGCAAAAGGACCATCAAGAATTTAGATAAGGAAGTAGGATAAACCAAATGTTGAAGAATGTTTCATTTCCCTACAAGCCCAAAGCAGAAGAAGTGATTGTTAGGTTGAAAGTGGTTGCTCAAAACATATGGCAGGTGTTAAGAACACATTTATAACTCTGAAGAAAGAAAGAGATGGATCAGTTTCGTTTGGAAATGACAACTCAGCCAAAATTATAGGGAAAGGCATAGTCAAGCTTGCAAGTAAGGAAGCCAAGGCAGAAAATGTCCTACTTGTCAAAAAAATGAAGCATAATCTACTAAGTGTGATTCAAATGTGTGATGAGGGACATAGACTTATATTTGACTCAGAGAAGTGTGAGATAAGGAAAGAAGGATTAGGTAAATTGGTTCCTACAGCAGTAAGGACTCCAAACAACATATACATCTTAAATGAGATTGAAAAGGAAAGATGTTGCTTGGGAAGGGAAAATGAAAGTTGGCTTTGGCACAAAAGAATGGGGCACATGAACTTTGAAAATCTGGTCAAGATTAGCAAGAAGGAAGCAGTAAGAGAAATTCCTGAAATTTCAAAACCAGCCAGTACTATGTGTAAGCATTGTTTACATGGAAAATAGACAAGAACTAAATTCAGATTGAAGGAATACTCTACAACAAATCCATTGGAAATTGTGCATAATTATCTGTGTGGACCAATGAGAACAAAAGGACCAAATGGCGAACAATACTTCATGCTACTTATTGATGATTATACAAGAATGACTACAGTTTGTTTTCTCAAGAAGAAATCAAAGGAATTCAAAAAATTTAGAATATTCAAGGAGATGGTTGAAAAATAAATGGATTTGAGAATTAAGTGCTTAAGATTAGACAATGGAGGTGAATTCATATCAAAAGAATTCATGGAATTATGTGAAGAGAATGAAACAAAAAGGTAGTTCTCAATAGCTAGGATACCTTAGCAAAATGGAGTCGTTGAAAGGAAGAACAAAATTGTAATAGAGATGGCCAGAACCATGTTGAAGGATTCCAAGTTGAGTAATATCTTTTGGGTACAATCAGTGCACACAGTCGTTCATATCTTGAACAGAGGAATGCTCAGAAATAATAGTGAAAGAAATCCATATGATTCATAGAAGGGAAGACCAACAAATGTCAAACATTTTAGAGAATTTGGAAGCAAGTGCTACATAAAAAGAGAATATGGCAGAGTTGGAAAATTTGATTATCGAGTTGACAAAGGCATACTAGTTGGATACTCAAGCAAAAGTAAGGCATACAAGTGTTACAATTTGAGAGTCAACAAGATAGTGGAAAGAATAAATGTAAATATTGATGAAGCAGATGTGCAAAAGATCAAATAAGAAAGAAAAAATTCTAAAGAGCAAGAAGTAGAAGAAGAACCAAAAGAAGAAGAGGTAGAAGAAGAAGAAGAGTAGTAGCATCCATAGGCAGAACAAGACGAAAATGATCAGCACGACTTTTTGATGCCCTCAAGAACACCTAACCTCCGAGTTCAAAAGAATCATCCACTAGAACAAATTATTAGAGATAAAAATGCAGGAATAGAAACCAGAGGAAGAAAATAGGTATGTACACCAGAAAAAAGACACCTAACACTATTATACACAATAGAACCCAACAACTTTGAGTAATCCAGCAATGATGAACATTGGATCAAGGCCATGGAAGAAGAACTGGATCAGATAGAGAAGAATGAAACATGGGAACTGGTTCCAAGACCGAAAGAGAAAAATGTGATTGGTACAAAATGGGTGTTCAGAAATAAAATAAACGAAGATGGACAGGTAACCAGAAACAAGGCAAGGTTAGTGTGAAAAGGATATGCTCAAGTTGAAGGAGTAGATTTTGAAGAAACCTTTTCCCATGTTTCCATAATGGAAGAAATCATAATGATCTTGGCCTATACATGTTCCAAGTGAATCAAAGTATATCAGATGGATGTAAAATTAGTTTTTCTAAATGGTCAACTAGAAGAAGAAGTCTACATCGAACAACCAGAAGGGTTTCTATTTCCAGAAAGAGAAGATTCCATCTGCATATTGAATAAAGCTCTGTATGGACTCAAGCAAGCCCCTAGAGCTTGGTATTAAATATTGGACAGGTATTTGCAGCAACAAGGATTCAAAAAGGGTAATGCAGATAGCAATATCTATGTAAAGGTTGATAGAGATTGCATACTTATCATTGAAGTATATGTGGATGACATTATCCTTGGAAATAATGATGACAGAATGAGTAATAATTTTTTCCAAGACATGCAGAATGAGTTTGAAATGTCACTACTTGGTGAATTAACATTCTTTTTTGGACTTCATATATCTCAGCGGGATGAATGCATTTTCATTTCCTAAACTAAGTACACCAAAGAAATGTTGAAGAAGTTTGGAATGGAAGATTTCAAACCAATAAGTAATCCTATGGTGATTGGTTGCAAGTTGATAAAAAATGATGAATCTAAGAAATCAGATAAGAGACTCTATAGATCAATGATTGGCAGCCTACTCTATCTGACAGCCTCAAGACCAGATGTAATGCAAGCAGTTGGATAGGTTGCAAGATTTCAAGCAACACCAAAGGAAACTCATGTTCTAGTTGTAAAGAGAATCTTTAGATATCTTAAAGGAACAACAAAGTTTGGATTATGGTATCCAAAAGGGAATGAGATGACTATGGTTTCCTACGCAGATGCAGATTGGGAAGGAAGAATTGATGATCGAAGAAGTACTAGTGGAGCAACCTTTTATTTGGGTGATTGTCTAGTATCTTGGTTAAGTAAGAAACATTCTTCAGTACCACTATCTATAGCAGAATTTGAATATATTGCAGCAGCAACATTTTGTACTCAAGTTCTCTTGATGAAGCAAACCCTGCAAGATATACAAGTGAAGTATGATGAGCCTATTTTGATATTATGTGATAATACCAATGTTATAAGTATCTCAAAGAATCCAATGATGCATTCCAAGACCAAACATATTTTGATCAAGTTTCACTTTCTGGAGGAACAAGTTACAGAAAATAATATCAAGTTAGAGTATATTGGGACAAAGGCATAGATTCCAAACATCTTCACTAAACCTCTTCCAAGAGAGACATTTGAGTATCTTCGACTACACTTGGAGTAGTTTCTCCTCCATGGTGATCTACACAGTTTTTCATGAAGAGAAATAATTTGTGCAAAGAAGATTGTTGATATCATATGAGTCAGTAAAGGAACCTTAATATGAATACTTTTTAAATATGTCAGTATTTTACATCATCAGGAAGCACCAATGGACAAAATGCACCAGAAGAGAGAAATTTTAGAATCTTATTGTCAGAAGAATGTATATTGTGAGGGGGAGTTACACTTTTCCATTGATGTCAAAGCGGGAGAAAGAAAAGAAGCATGCATACATGGGGAGCATTGGTCACAGGGGGAGCATGAGTATTGCCATCAATGAAAAAGGGGGATATTGTTGGAAGATTAATTGTCATTAACGTCAACTTTAGAATAAGTATAGAAGTCTATAGAAGTAATGGGTATAATTGAAGAAGTCTCCAAAGTGGTCCCCTTATGGAATATCTTTAAGCATGGACCTCACTGGATGACGCATTGAAGAAGTCTACAAGAAACCCATAGGTGTGGTCATGAGGCCTGAAGTTGACTGACAAAAATGAGGTTAAAGAACATTACAAGTACATGCAAAACCCTCATAAATGATAGTCCTCGTCATTTCATTTCCAATGGTAGGTGGTACGCCATGTGGTTCCTCACGATTGAGGAGTTATGCCCTCTTGAAGTTGAAAGCCCTGAAGAATGGTTGAGAAGCCCCTAAACAGTTGCAACAAGAAGTTACAAGTCATGAATTAAAGGGTAAAATAGTTATAACAAGAAAGTACAGGTCGGCCCTAAAGTTAAGGAAATAAGTCACTTGGAAAAAGTATAAATACACCTCAAGAATCCTCTCATTTGTATATACACAAGTTCATTGAAAATTTATCTATCAAGTGATATTTTTGTAGCGAATATGAGGAAGTAAGGTATGTGGAAGTTTTAGAGTTGTAGAAGTGAAGGGTTTATGAAAAACCTAATTTAGTTGGCCCTCGCAGGTCATGCTACAGGTGTCCCGTGAGGCACCCCCACGGGTTGTATGACACTCATTCCTTGAAGCACCCTCGTGGGTTGTACAATACTCATCCCGCAAGGCCCCGCCAAATGATTGGTCTTTGTCCAGTGAGGCTAAGGCAAATTTGTTGAAGATGTTATCTTTTGTTTTTTGAAGTTGATATGCACCAAGTTGATATACATGTCTGAGATGATTAGGGTTTTCTACATGATTAAAGGTTGATCTTATGTGTATTTGATGCTTGTATCATGGATGGTTTGGTACATGCTTGAGGCATGTCTTGGAGGCTTATTGGTACATGGTTTCATATGGTTTAGGTTCATGTCTTGGTGATATTGATACATGCTTGAGACATATCATTGGTACTTGGTTTATGGTTGTGATGGTTCATTGTTGGAGGCACACCTTTGTGATATTGACATATGTATGAGGCACATATCTTGGTATTTGGTTGAGGTGCATCTCTTGGTACTTGGTTGAGGCACATCATTGATATTATGGTACTTTATTTTGGCATATCTTATGGTACATGTTTTATGACATGATTGAGCATATCATGAGTGATATGGTATATGGTTGAGGTACATCTTTTGGAATATGGTATGTACTTTGGATACTTGATGTTGTGAATAATTTTTTGATGCATGGTATATGTGAGTGGATCTAGTTGATGATGATGATGTATCAGTATCAGTGACAGTGACAGATACAGTAATAGTGATAGTGATAGTGACAGTGACAAATATAGTGACAATGGCAGTAATAGATACAGTGATAGTTTGATTATATGTATCAGTGGTAGTGACATGTTGAGTCTACATTTATATTTCATGGAGGCAATATGGGGCAAGGAAAGGGGGTCGTAGCCTCCTTCCGGTCGGAGTCAGAGAACCTAGGGGGTTGGAGCCTCCTTCCAGTTGTAGCTGGAGAATTCAAGGATTTGTATCTTCCTTCAGGTTGGATCCTGTAAATAGGAGGTTGGAGCCTCCTTCCAATTGGTGCTATAGAAATTGGAATTTGGTGCTTCCTATGAATGTAACTTTGATATATATAAGAAAGCATTATGTGGTTTTCTCCCATTTGGGTTTCCACATAAATTCTGGTGTATTGTGTATATGTGGTTATTTGTTATGCATTGTTGATTGATACTTCTCATGATATATTGATGATATATTGTTGATAAAATTAATGATTACATGTTTTGATTAAAAGTGGTAAAATATTGCATAATATTGATTCATCCCCCTCTCAGTATTCCAACACACACAACCAGTCTCACAAGAAAAAAATGTCAATATACCTGAACATATTAAATACATCATTTGTCTAATATATACAATGAATTATTTTCCCTCTCAAATTCAGTTTGAACCACGTAATAGATTATCCTCCTTCAACACAAATTTAATGGCAGTACTTGGCATCTAAACGAAATCCCCAAGCAATAACCATATTAAATTAAAAACATTACAAATTCCTAGAAAGACCACAATTGATGATAGCCATTAAAACTTGCAAATGGTGCCACGAGTAGATAACCCACATCCACATCAGGCACATTCTCCCTTGCACATTACATTGGCTTTGATTGGGGACTAGATTTATCTTTGCTCCTATAATTATGTCATGTGAATTTTTTTATATTAAATAATTAACTTAAAATTACAAAATTATAATCACGTTGTTTTATAGGTGGAACTTATGATATTATATAAACTTGAAACAGGGGTCCTTGGTGTAATATCTTCATGCAAATACCAATGAAAATCGTGTTATTAATGCCTTGAACCAGTGACTTTTAAAGAGGTATATCAACATACATACATGGGTTAACTACACCCTAAACAATTATTCCTTCAATAAGGCTTGACTGGGCACAGGCCTACACCCTAAAAAATTAAATAAGAAAGGTTATAATCATTAACTAAGAAAGGTTATACTCGAGGAACCTGTTGGCAGCAATAATGTTATTTTTATTATATAAATAAATTGACCTACATAAGCTGCCTACACAGGGTCATGAAATTTTATTACTCTTCATGAGCAGTTTTGAAACCACAGTTGTAAATCGTCGCTTTTTACCTATCGTCTTTTCAAATTTTGTTTTCATGACTGCAAGCATGAAAACTTGCAACTATAATTACCATTATGTTTTAAAGTTTCATTGAAGGAAAATGGTTTGTTTAGTTTGTTATGGAGTTTTGATTCCTTGCCATGAAGATATTAGTCCTTTTTGTTTTTGACCCTTTCAATTCTAAGCATGCCTAAGAGATTGATAGTTTTAACAAAAGATCTCCACCATTCGATTTTTTGTATTGATTTTGGTTTGATTTTTTATCACATTTCTTTCATGAAACTTTTGACTATTCAATTTTTGTAAACTTACCCAACTTTGCAATCAAACCATGATGTGTGCACTTATGTTGTTTTGAGCATATTGTTCCTAGCTTGTACTCGATACCAAGGTGGCATACGATGTATAGATTTCCATTACTCCTTAGTATGGTCTCGGGTTTCACAAGACTCTTCGCACGCATTTTGATTAAACACCCTGCCCATTGTATGAGTCCTTACAGCATGCATTGTTAGGCTCGGGGCTATGGCTATGTTTAATTTTTTCAAATCCTACATGTATGTTGTGCGTTGATTACCCTCTCATCCAGTATGGCTCCAGTAGTAAGGGTTGAACCAAACGGTATCCAAACCCTACTCTCATACGATAATGCTAGGGAGGATTTGGAAAGAAATGGCTGGCATGTTTTCATCAAGAAGTTTCAGGGTTTTAATCTTCAGGTTGCCCAAGAATTCACCTTCTCCTTTGATGGTTGGAGGGAGAAAGTTGGTGATGTGCAACTGGAGGTTACCGAGGACTCCTTGCAAGCCCTGAAGTTTTACACTTTTGTTAGCAGAGTTTAATCTCCTTTTTTTTGCCTGAGGGAGACACGATTTTGAGGGAGAGATTCTGAGCAAACCACTGTGAATTAGAACTAACCCTTTAAAACCCAAAACCAAAATGAGCCCTTTTACCTTCACCGCGAGCAGTTTCTCCAAAACATGGACCATTGCAGAGATATGCCTTGAACTTTGGAGGTAAATTTATCATATTTTTTGTGTCAGGTAAGATGAGTGTTTTTTCTATTATTCTGTTACAGGCCTTGCTACAATGCCCTTCCCACCTACTCAAGCTTTTGCCTTAGCATCCTATAGCACCCCTCTCACCCGTCCAGCCATGTGTCTCAGCCTCCTACTGTGAACCCTTGATCAATCCGAAGGATATTCAACCAGTCTGTGAGCAGGTTATACATCTAAAGGACTGTGTTAAAAATGTAAAGAAACCTACAGAAAAACGATTGAAGACCATAGGACATGTGATATTTAAAAACGTAGACACAGCTACAGCCATCGTTAACTCCAAAGTTTCATGATTCGATTTGATTGCATGGTCAATGGTATGATCTTATGAATGAATAGCATGTTTTTTTTCATTCCTTAGTTAGATTATTTGGTTGTTAAACAAAGCTTTATTTTTAAGATTAGTCTGTTTTATTTATTCAATAAAATGAGATTGCATTTGTTATTATAACTAGTTACAGAATCGTAAGATTCTATAGCCAATTATATCAATTCGAATTATGTAAATTAATGACAGAAAAGGTATCTGGAATTTTCTATTTTCTTTCTCTTCCAGGATATTCAGGGATCTATGATGTCAAAAAATGATTTGAGGCACTCTTCAGACTTTCCAGCCATATCAATAATGTAGTTTCAATGCACAGAAATAGTCTGTTGTTAGTTTTTCTTAGGATTTGGCAAATCCAGGGTGGTTGCATCCCCCTTTATTTTTTTAAAAACAAATTTGATCTCAGGAACATGAACATTTATCTTTCCCGAGCCTTTATAAGCCTATCATTTTGTAAACAGAATCATCTCGGCCTGGGGCAAGAGTATGTGTGTTTTATCACAGACTTGAATGGAATATAATGCACGTTACAACTTTAGCTTTTCTGTATGATGTTTTCATTCAAGTTATGTTTATTTCAATTTGATAATAGATTGTGATTGCTTTTGTTGTCATGGTTTATTGCAAGTTGATATGATTCAATTTATATATGTTGTCCATATCTCATGTTTCAGATATAACACACAGT
>ML781777.1:290541-300803 GCA_009831015.1 Picea engelmannii
TGAGTATAGCAGCATAATTAATATGATGATGACAGTGATTAAATATTACCTTATGAGAATGAGGTATAATGGTTAAAGAACTTGTTGATTTCGTATGTAGTAAAGGAAGTGTTGGGACATCTCTAGATAACCAATGAGTCAGAATAACATCCAAAGGTGGATGGTATCCATAAGAATACAGCTTGGTGTGCTTAAGTTGTAGTCAAAGGGAATCTGGAAATAAGATTCCCTTGATAAAAAGGTATGTTGACAAAGAATGGTTTGAGACATGAAGAGAAACTTGAGATGTTGTCATGTTGCCTGGGGCACTATTGAAATTGCATAGATTATATTTTTGGGCTGTTGCATACTTCTAAAGAAGTTTAGGAAAGTGTGTTATCTTGTTGTTGTCATATGAAAAGGGAAACATAGTTATGAATATGTCTGTGAGACTTTCCATGCAAATATCATGTATGTGGTTGTAAACTCTCAACAGAGAGGGCAGCATGGTGTTGAGTATTCCTATGAGACTTGTCATAAGAATGGTTTTAAGATCTCTGGGAGGAAGGATATGGAATTTTGAAATTCCCATGTGTAAGAATGACATGGAAAAAGGTGCAATTGTGAGCTTTCATGTTGAACATCCATAGATGTAAATGGATGCCTGAGTACATGAATGGAATGCATTATAAGGTTGCCTAGTATGAAGGAAGAAATGAATAGGTTTGTGAGACTATCCATGAGGGTGGCTGTAAAATATCTTTAAATAAGAATGATAATAAGACCCAATAAATAGGGATGAATGAGGTAAAAAGGTGCAAGTGATGCACCTACATATATGTAAATGTACATATGCATGCTTAAAGGAATAATATGAATGTCGGAATAAGTGAAATGTGAGGCAAGATTTGTACTTTCTAAATCTAAATAATGCCATGGATGCATGGCTGACCCTATAATGGAAGGGTCTAATTTGTCTTGCTGAAATAACAACTCAAGGGGGATGTGTTCCCTTTTTCCTCAAGAAAAGCTAGTATACATTGATGGAAAGGTAAATGAGCAAGGATTCTTTATTTCCATTATAAAAGGAAACATGATTATGCTTTTAAAGACTGCATATGAATGGTCGTGAACAATCATGAACCAATTAATTTCCAATAGATAAGGAAATGAAACAATAAATTGTTCCTATGGTGGACACCCACACCACATGTCAAGGCATGTGATTAAAGTACAGTGAATGAAAATTGATGGAATAAGCGTACATGTGTGAGTGCACAATTTAAATGCATAATAAAGATGCATACTGATAATTCCTCATGGAATATTAGGTAAGAATATGAGATGACAAATTTGAGGCTAACTCAAGAATTGAGGTCATGTAAGACCGTTTGGATATGCAACAAGAGAGTTGCATGTTGAAGAGGTTCATGTGGGGGGAACTATGTAAAGAAATTTGCCAGGAGAACATATATATAACCTTAATGATTGTTGAGAATGGGGAAGTGGGCTGCAAAACCTATTTATATTACATTTTAAAATATCATGCATGAGTACCAAGACATGTAAACGAATGAGGACCAATCTGATGTCTGGTGGGGAAATGTGCAGAGTTCACAAGTTCATGGTTCATTGTGAATAAAAAACTTGTGGATGTAGCATGTTGAATTATCCAATAAGGTCAAGGTGAACATGACTAAGACTGCTCAAGAGATAGAACAAGCAGATCTGAGGAGGGATAAATTGTAAAAGCAAAGAAGGAGAAAGTGCTTAATACTTATCTCACTATGAAACTTTGAACAATGAGATAGAGTTGTATGCTTAAAAAGGACAACTATGAAAATAAGTACAGCTGGTAACTGAAAGATACAATATTGAATGTGTTTAAATGAATGATCTTGGTTAAGCTATAGTGTGTGAAGGCAATGAGGCCTTGAAATCAATTTAGCTAGGCTAAAAATTCCCTAATGGGAGAATCTGTTAACTCCTTTCTTGTTGTCTATTACGCTTATATAGGATGAGAAACCGATATGATGATGAAGGTAGATATTTTGGCATGAGAATGTTGAGAGCTGCAGTTGAAATTTGATTGTAGTTGCACTCATGAAAACATTGAGGACAATGTGATGGAGTGCTTATAGATATGCTAAGGCATATATGAAAATGTTTTATTGAAATCAATGCTATGGTACATGCATTTGATTTTACATGAAAACTAACATGAAATTTGAATGTGGTGATGTATTTCATGTGTAGAAAAGATTGGAAATGTTAGGGAAGGACAATTGCCAATAGTAAACAACCTCATATGGAGGTGAATGCAAGAAGGTTGTTGACAAAATAAAACTGTGAAAGGGATTTTAGAAGTCCCTGAGGAGCACCATGTAAGAGGTAATACTAGAGAAGGTGATGGAAACTAGAACATGTATACATATTTTCTATCCATGTGGCATGAGAGGTAAAAGGGGTTTGGGTAATAATCCCTTCTAAATTAGTTTATGTTTTAATGACATGCATGTGATCTTAATGGCTATTGTATGCCATTGATACCCAAGCAGGGTATGATTCAGGGAGAAGAACCTGTATGGTGGAGGTGTGAACCTCTGACAGCCGAGGATGATTGAAATCCTTGGGGAAAAAAACACATGAACAAATATATGACATGAATACAATGCCCAATCAAGGAGTGATTGGGAACAAAAGTGCTCAAAGATAGCATGATGATGTAATGAATTAAGGAAATGCATTTTGCATGAGAGAGCAGGTAATGGACTACCCATTATGGAAGGAGGACCATCCAATACTCTATCGAAGTTTTAGCATGGTAAAGAGAGAAATTGGGTGGCCATGGATGTTGGCACCCTGGTTACCAATGAAGAAAGAATGTTGGAATGCATTCATGTGAAACTTTTAGTTTCATGTATGTTAATTTGAGGTCTTGATCAGTTGAAGAAGGAAAACACGGTCCTATTGTAATAATAAATGTGTATAAAGCAACCATGTGGTAAAAGTTTGACTAAGTTCCAACCCACCAAGGCAAAGTGCCTAATATGAAAAGTAATAATCTGAAAATCAATATAAGGGTGCATCGTGTGTGAATGTGGCCATGGATATTGGCACATTGATCAGATTTATTTTGATGTTTGATTGCATTTTGAAAGGAATGGTATTTCCTTTTTGAATAAATGAAAATGTGTAATTATAAATATGTGGATAACATATTTGAAAATTTTGATAAATTGGTGATAGTATCTCAAGTATTATTGTATACTTGTGATACAGGTGAGATAAAAGATCTATCCTAAGGGACAGAGGACGATTTTCAAGTTGGAAAGCATGGTAACAAGCTACTGTTGTGACATGAGAACCCTATGATAAGCCATGATCCCCATATAATGATGTATTGTGGTGACACATGCTGAAGGGATGCTTTCAGCATAGCAAGCGTGAGGGACGCCTCAACTATAAGACTCGAGGAGTTCTCAGAAATTCTTCTCGTGCGATAAATCCCTAGCAAGGAAAGATGGATCACCCAAGGGACTGTATAGCGGAGAAGGGGATGCTTGAGCCTAGGCCTAGAGGGTGAGTGACCGCAAGGAATAGGATACTCCAATAGTTTTTGTAATATGTTGATTTTGATCATGCACACAATGGGTATGTCAAGGAAAGCAGTGAGCCAAGTTAATGAGATAGCCATATGGATGCAGATCCATGAACTGCACATATAAGGATTGTGCTAACTTGTGAATATTTCCACTTGAATTTAAACAACAATAAAATGTTTTGCATGAAATGATAAATAATATGCTTGTTGTTGAAAATTGTTATAGGCATGTGCTAAATTTCAAGAATCTAGGAAAGGACTAGACAAAGAAAGGGAAAATGATGTTGAAGTAGTTGAAAGATGAAGTCACGTCATGTGTTGCTGAGAAGAAAATTGAGGACAATGTTCCTTTAAGGGGGAGGGGACTATAACACCCATGTTTTCCCCGGCCTGTAAATAATCATAATTTATGATCGCCATGCAATGTCTTGCAAATATTGTAAATGTATTATTGCTTAATTGTAAACGTTGACAATTGACTAATGGGTGAAGCCTTAAAGTACTAACCATGATATCACTAGAGGAATGAGGGGAGGTTCTATTAATTTAAAGGACCCCAAGCCACCTTGTGGAAATATTAATTGGAAACATTCAGATAAAATTTACCCTTAGCCTGGATAACAAGACAAGTCAGTTAATGAGGAGGGGTTGGTAGTTTAACAACCAACCACCCCAATGAATGGAAGTATGGAGGGCTATCAGAAGGGATGGAAAGGAGTCAACTAGAGGATATTAGGAAATATCACCACAATTCCCTAGGATTTACGACGAGTTTCATTCTAAAAGAAGAAACAGAAGGACAGATCAAGAACATAACTAAGTCATTCGTGCAAGAAAAAACACATAGAGAGAGAAGGAATGAAAAGATTTCAGGCCTCTGAGGAAGATAGTTGTCGAAAAGAATGCACAGGGGCATGCAATAGAATATGAGAGAACCCGTAGAAGAGTTGGGAGTTGGAGCATAGAAGACCCAGAAACCTGACTTGAGCTATGAGGGGTGTGAGCTTGATGTTGGGAAGGCAACTGATAAACCTCGAAGAGGCCTGGGCTAGTGTATAGAAAATATCTACCAAGAGTAGAGTAAAGGAGAGTAACCTTCAAATCCTACTAAGAACCTAAGAGATATTCCCTAGTGGTATCATGGCTTGGCACGAGGGTGCCAGAATGATAAAAATGAATGCATTTGAGCCTACTGTTGTGTGGAAAGGCGAAACACCCACAGTCAATTGGTCGGATATAAACTGTAATATATAAGTATTTCATAGACTCTATATAATTGAATTGAAATGCATGATTGAATTCTTTTAATTGCGTTCTACATATACATATTTGATTTATAGTGATGATGCTTATTATATTTTCAAACTCCTACATTTAAGTAATGGTAGGATGGAAAGAACAATGCATGCCCTAAACAACTAAATACAAGTGTTTTGTATTTTTCTGAGATAAAAAAAAAAATGAACTTAATTTTATGATTCCTGTGTGATCAATATATATATATATATATATATATATATATATATATATGGAAATTTGTGAATGGAAACTAGGATCATGAGTCAATATTTGAATGTAAGGGAAAGAGACCAAAGAAAAATCCTTGAATTGTCTAAGTCTTGAATTGAATGAAAATCCATTTTTTGAGCTTGAAGGAATCACAGTTGTTGGCTCGGTGGAGAAAATAGATCTGGACCCTTTATCGGAGCAGGTTACCATGCCTATAGAGAGTGTACCTAAGTTAATATGGACCGTTATTTTGGGATTAACAGAGAATTAACCTCTGTCATAGATCATTGTGGTATTTTTTAAGCGATATTTGAGGGAGAGGTAACATCAGCATGATGTACCATGCTGACCTGGAACGTCAACGTGTCCAGAAGTTGATAGGTGTCAGCCTGAGGATCGAAACATTTAATTGGTCACTGGGCTATAGCGTAGGCCCTTGGGTGAACTATGTCTTATACCTCTGTATTAGCCTTGGACATCGGACCAAAAGTTTGAAATATCTCGACCATTGATCGAAGTACATATGGGATGTGTCCTCGATCGTTAATCAATGTGGAAGCCCTTATATGTTGACGAGAGGGGGGATGACATCATGCTAATGTTATTTTAATGTCACAGGCCTATGTGTACGAGAAAGCCACGTGGAGGCATGTAATTGGTCGAGGTAATAAGGAGTGGGTCTCTGTCAAGTTTAAGGGTTGGAAAGGTGAGATGAATGGGTCTGCAAGTCCACCAACTCGTGAACTCGACAAACTCAAAAAATGGCTAAGTGTTGAGACCTTTCGGACAGACTTATGAAAAGGAGGTACACAATTGCATGTTCGTGAGTCCACGTAGATGGAAAAGTGCCTAAGTGTTGAGACTCTTCGAATGGACTTATGAAGGGAAGGATTATTCATTTATGAGTCTACGAGTTTGTGAGTCCACGATCCCGCATAGATGGAAAAATGGCTAAGTGTTGAGACCTTTCAGACGGACTTATGAAGAGGAGATACATAATTGTACGTCCACGAGTCCACGTAGATGGAAAAGTGGCTAAGTGTTGAGACTCTTTGGAAAGACTTATGAAGGGAAGGATTATGCATTTTTGAGTCCATGAGCCCATGTAGATGGAAAAATGGCCAAGTGTTGAGACCTTTCGAACGAACTTATGAAGAAGAGGTACATACTTGTACGTCTCTGAGTCTACGTAGATGGAAAAGTGGCTAAGTGTTGAGACTCTTTAGATAGACTTATGAAGGGAAGGATTATGCATTCGTGAGTCCACGAGTCTGTGAGTCCGTGATCCCACATAGATGGAAAAATAGCTAAGTGTTGAGACCTTTCGAACGGAATTATGAAGGGGAGGTACAAAATTATGTGTATGTGATTCTGTGAGTCTATGAAGGAAAAAGAAGTTAAGTGTTGGTGGTGGGTTCATGAATAGTTTGAATATAGACCATGAGTTCGCAAAACCGTCACCTGTGAGTCTGTGAATACAACAAGGTGGCTAGGATGCCATTAGGACAACAAATGTCCATTACAAAAAGGATGATGAGTTGAGTGGGGTTCCATCGTGGTAGGTTAGGCCAACGTAACGTCAGGACCCAAGTGTTGCCATGTTAGCTGGCACGAACAAGGAAACTTTATGTGGATGCCACATGACAGTAAGATAGATGTTTTCTATGAAAAAAAAACAAAAAAATAGGGAGGCTGTAGCTTTCTTTCCAAAGATCAATTCTTAGCAAAATTACCAACCTTGGAAAGCTCTTAATGAGCAGAAGATGAGGGTGCTATGATAGAGAAGACTCAAGGTTGTTAAGAGAAGCAAAAATTTAATATGCCATCCCTTAAAAGGTACTTAGGGGGTTGGGTCTATTACAAATAGACCAATTTTGGTCTCAATGAACGTTAACCATCATCATCATTAGCAACATCAATTAGATTTTAATTTTCAAAACAAATGTGCAAATTCACGAATCTCATATCAACCTCCAACTTATTCAAAAAATGGTTTCCAAATTTATAAAGAAATATTGATACATATATTGATCTATAACATTTTGATACATTGTTTTATTAAATTATTTTGTATCACAAAATTCTTTTTTAAATGGCTACAATTTATTGAACAATAAAACGTGATACTTCAATCCATATTCTTTTTATTTTAACCTTGGGAGTTTGGTTACTCATTAAAGTGATATGGGCTAGGTACGTGGATGCCACTATAACCTAAGAGTATATCCTAAATTAGCAAGAGCAGAGGCATCCCACCTCGGGAGAATAACAATCATGCTACCCAATGACTCAATCACCTGAGTTAAACCCATGAAGCATACCTCCATTTAATCCATATTCACTAACTACAATCATAGGTAATCATAGTCTCACAAATTTACGGTTAGGCGAAGGGTACAAAGTAATGACCCCATATGAAAGTGGACACATTATTTACTATTGTTCAATTCTCCTCACTCAGATTCAATTCCTTAGTGAAATATTTAGCTCATTTTGTTGAAATTTAGAAAAGTAGATGTAATACCCTTGTTTCCCCCAGCTTGTAATTAATCATTAATCATGATCACCATGATATGGCATAGGAAAAACGTAAATGTATTATTTATATTTTCAATGACTGACTGCGGGGGAAAATCCTTGAAGTATTGTCCATGATATCACTTGAGGAAAGAATGAGGAAACTGTGGAGAGGGTTCATTAGTTCAAATGACCCAAATTCCATTCAATGAGATAATAATCCTCATTTGGATCCTAAGGAGAGAAATCAGTTAATGAAGGAAGGATTGGTGGTTGGATAATCAACCACCCCTATGAATGGAAGCATGTTCTGATTGAATAATCTCATCCCGAAGTACCGCAGGGTCTGGCAGACTAGGATGACACGAGTTTCCTTCTGACAGAAGGAACAGGATAGGTTGAGGACCATACTGGGAAAATATATACAGAAAATAGAGACATTGAGAAGACATGGGTGATGAGAGAAGACAAATAGGGGAAGAGCCATGCATGTGAGGCTCTGCAGAGAGCAGGAGAGACACTAGACAAGAATGCATGCACAGAGGGGAACACGCGACCCGAATTACATTCTAAAACAAGTCTATTTATATAAGAATCTTGGATTACATTCTAAAACAAAATATATGAGTGGAAAACTAACCCATGAGTATAGACCATTCTGATAATTGAATGTTAATGTGCAGTGTGCACAAGATCATGGCTAATTATGAACAAAAGGTTTTCTATTAAAGCATGTTGATGTATCCTAAGAGTTAGGGCGAGCCTAACCGAGGATGATCAAGGAAAAGAGTAGGAAGATAACAATAAGAAGTAGATTGCATAAGAAAGGAAGGAAAAAAGCAGGAACACTTTTCTCACCCTAAGAACTCTGGATTGTTTAACAAAGTCATATGCTTAAAGAACAATTTTGAAAACAAGTACATGTGGATAAAGGAGAATAAGTAAGTAAGTAAGTTTGAATGAATAGGCTTGGTTGAATCCATATTAAACAAAGACAGTGAGGCCTTGGAAAATAACCCAGTTGGACTGAAGGTCACAGGCTGTGTAGATGGAGTTGGGGAAAAGGGAAGAGCCTTAACTCCTTTCTTACTGCATATTATGTTTTTCTCTAGGACGAGAAAGATGGTATGTTGATTAAAGTAAATGTTTTGAAACCATAATGATGATGGTTGTATGATTGATGAAATAGTTGAGAATTGCTTGTGTTTCACTCATGGAAGTCTTAAGGATAATGTGATGAGGTGCATAGAGATATGCTAGGACATATCTAAAAACTATTTTATTGATTTAAAAGTTATGATACTTGCATTTTTATTTTACATGACAACTAACATATTTATGATCTATGTCATGTGTAAAAAGAAATTGGAATTGTTGAGGAAGACTATGAGAAGGTGGTTGTCAAAAGATTTTTGAAGGGGCTTTATAAGTCCCCATAAAGCACCATTAATGAAGTAATATCAGAAAGGGTTCTAGCAGCTAGAACATGTATAAAAATGTCCATACCTATGTGGCATAAGGTATGAAGGAATTTGGTAAGAATCCCTTCTAAAAATATTTCATTATACTAAATATATGCAAATAATTGTGAGTGGTTGTTGTATGCTATTGCTACCAAAGCGGGGTAAGATTCAAGACAGAAGAATCTAAAAAATAGAGAGAGGAAGTCTATGCCAGTCAAGGATGAGTTATAATCCTTGCAATAAAATGCAAGAGTAAAGAGTACCATTGGTACAATTACCAATCTAGGGAGATTGGGGAATAAAGGTTCTCATAGTTAGCACATTCCATGGAATTGCTTCGAGGAAATGAAGGTTTTCATAAAGGGCGGACAACAGATTTTCCATTGAGGAAGGAGGGCCTTCCAATACTTTACTTACATTGTATAGGTGTTAAATAAAAGAGAAAATTGGGTGGCCATGAGTGTTGGCACCCTGGTTACTAATGAAGGAAGAATGCTTGGGTGCATTCAAGAGAAACATTTAGTTTCATGTGTGTTGATTTGGGATCGTGATCATTCTATAGCAGGGAGCATAGCCCTACTATAAGAGTGAATGATAAGGAATAATCCATATGGTGAAGAGGTTGGTTAAACTCCAACACACCATAGCAGATTTCTTGTCACCAAGTATGGAAGCTTGAAAATCAATGCAAGGGTGCATTGGATATGAATGTGGCCATGAATATTGGCACATTGATTAAAGTCATTTAATATTTGAATTGAATTTGGAAAATTTAGTATGTTGAAAGGATGCTTACATAAATAATAATACTTCCCTTTTTCTTTGTACCCTTGAATAGATGAAAATGACTTGGACTGTTAGTATGCATCGTTTGAAATTATAATGTGCATGAAAACTAACAATTTGTTTAGCTGAGGAATGTTGAAGTTGCAGGAGGAAAAAAGGGTCTTGGATATGGCAGTGTTGTAAGCCCATAAGGAATACCAATTGCATGTGTGAGCTAAACTACTATGGGAAGGAAAGTCCCATACTTGTGAATCCGGTTCCTGTGCGGAAAATAAATGAATGTAAATAATAATGTTTTAAATTAAATAAACAATGTATTTAAGCTTAAATGTTAATTTACATTCACAAAATATAAATCAAAACAAAAAGAAAATCATTAACCTATAATTGGCCAGTATTTAAAG
>ML781777.1:309131-337359 GCA_009831015.1 Picea engelmannii
CTTTATTGAAAGGGTATGTTGACCAAGACCAGTTGGAAGCCAAATTGGCTTATTTGGTTACCTTAGGCATGGTTATAATTGCCTAGATTGTATTTATAAGTTGGGTAATATTCTATGGAGGTTGAGGAAAGAGTGTTCTCTTACTAGTTGTTATCGTATAGAAAGGGAACATATGTATGACTATGTTTGATTCAACTTCCATGTGGATAGGATTTGAATGACTACAAGCTCCCTAATGAGAGGGAAGCTCAGTGTTGAGTATCTCTATGGAACTTGTCCTGAGAATGGTAGTAAGATCCTTGGAAAAAGGATCTGGAAGTCTGATATGTCCATGTGCATGTATGACATGGAAAGGGTGAAAGCAATGATCTTGCATGATGTATGTTTGGGCTAGGTGTGTATAGGCTTGAGTGCATGGATTTAATGCATTATGAAGCTTCTTGATATGAAGAATGGTATTAATACCAACTAGGTATGAATGATATTAAATGTGCAAGTGATGCACATGAATGATGTAAGAATATATGTATACTAAAGGCACAATATGGTTTCCTTGATGAGTGATATGTAAGACAAGAATTACACTTTCCAAGATTGAATGAATACCATGGATGCATGGACGACTCTATTATGAGTCATGAAATATTGGTTTTGAATGATATCTTGAGGGGAATGTGTTCCATTCCATCGAGAAAGGCTAGTATAAACAGATGAAAGAGTAAATGAGCAAGGATTCTTTGTTGTCATGACAAAAGGCAACATGATTAAGCCTTTGAGGACTGCATGAGAACAATTGTGAACAATCATAAGTTAAATGATTTATGATTATGCATGTGGTTAAGTGTATCATGGACGTAAGTTAGCAAAATAAGGAATATGTGTGGACAAATAATCTGGATTCATAACAAAGATGCATGTTTCTATTCCTTATGGAATATTTGGTAAACAACTAAAGCTAACTCAAGGTTGAGGCCATCATATATAGAGAAGGATATGCAATAAGGAAGTTGCATGCTGAAGGAGTTCCATGTCGAAGAATTGTGTGAAGACTATGTTAGGAGAATGGAGTCACCACCTTAATGACTATTGATAATTGAGCAGTGGGCTACAAATCTATTTATATAAGAATCTTGGATTACATTCTAAAACAAAATATATGAGTGGAAAACTAACCCATGAGTATAGACCATTCTAATAACTGAATGGTAATGTGTAGTGTGCACAAGGTCATGGCTAATTATGAACAAAAGGTTTTCTATTAAAGCATGTTTATGTATCCTAAGAGTTAGGGCGAGCCTAACCGAGGATAATCAAGGAAAAGACAAGGAAGATAACAATAAGAAGTAGATTGCATAAGCAAGGAAGGAGAAAATCAGGAACACTTTTCTCACCCTAAGAACTCTGGATTGTTTAACAAAGTCATAGGCTTAAAGAACATTTGTGAAAACAAGTACATGTGGATAAAGGAGAATAAGTAAGTAACTAAGTTTGAATGAATAGGATTGGTTGAATCCATATTAAACAAAGGCAGTGAGGCCTTGGAAAATAACCCAGTTGGACTGAAGGTCCCAGGCTGTGTAGATGGAGTTGGGGAAAAGGGAAGAGCCTTAACTCCTTTCTTACTTTATATTATGTTTTTCTTTGGGACGAGAAAGATGGTATGTTGATTAAAGTAAATGTTTTGAAACCATAATGATGACGGTTGTATGATTGATGAAATAGTTGTGAATTGCTTGTTTTGCACTCATGGAAGCCTTAAGGATAATGTGACGAGGTGCATAGAGATATTCTAAGACATATCTAAAAACTATTTTATTGATTTAAAAGTTATGATACTTGCAATTGTATTTTACATGACTACTAACATATTTATGATCTATGTCATGTGTAAAAAGAAATTGGAACTGTTGAGGAAGACGATGAGAAGGTGGTTGTCAAAATATTGTTGAAGGGGCTTTATAAGTCCCCATAAAGCACCATTAATGAGGTAATATCAGAAAGGGTTCTAGCAGCAAAACATGTATAAAAATGTCCATACCTATGTGGCATAAGGTTTGAAGGAATTTGGTAAGAATCCCTTCTAAAAATATTCCATTATACTAAATATATGCAAATAATTGTGAGTGGTTGTTGTATGTCATTGCTACCAAAGTGAGGTAAGATTCGGGACAAAAGAATCTAAAAAATAGAGAGAGGAAGTCTATGCCAGTCAAGGATGAGTTATAATCCTTGCAATAAAATGCAAGAGTAAAGAGTACCATTGGTACAATTACCAATCTAGGGAGATTGGGGAATAAAGGTGCTCATAGTTAGCACATTGCATGGAATTGCTTCAAGGAAATGAAGGTTTTCATAAAGGGAAGACAACAGATTTTCCATTGAGGAAGGAGGGCCTTCCAATACTTTACTTACATTGTATAGGTGTTAAAGAAAATAGAAAATTGGGTGGCCATGAGTGTTGGCACACTGGTTACTAATGAAGGAAGAATGCTTGGGTGCATTCAAGAGAAACATTTAGTTTCATATCTGTTGATTTGGGATTGTGATCAGCCTGTAGTAGGGAGCATATCCATGTTATAAGAGTGAATGAGAAGGAATAATACATATGGTGAAGAGGTTGGTTAAACTCCAACACACCATAGCAGAGTTCTTGTCACCAAGTGTGGAAGCTTGAAAATCAATGCAAGGGTGCATTAGATATGAATGTGGCCATGAATATTGGCACATTGATTAAAGTCATTTAATATTTGAATTGAATTTGTAAAATTTAGTATGTTGAAAGGATGCTTACATAAATAATAATACTTCCCTTTTTCTTTGTACTTTTAAATAGATGAAAATGACTTGGACTGTTAGTATGCATTGTTTAAAATTATAATGTGCATGAAAACTAACAATTTGTTTAGCTGAGGAATGTTGAAGTTGCAGGAGGAAAAAGGGTCTTGGATATGGCATTGTTGTAAGCCCATAAGGAATACCAATTGCATGTGTGAGCTAAACTACTATGGGAAGGAAAGTCCCATACTTTTGAATGTGGTTCCTGTGCAGAACATATCTAAAAATAAATGGGGAATGTGGAAATTTGTGGGTAACAGATTTGCAAGAAAATTCTGAATTTGAAATTGATAATAATTTCTCATAATTTTGTATACATGTGAGATGAAAAATATTACAGATGAAGGTTGTCAAGATGGAAAGTTTGAAATATGATACTATTGAGACATCAGAACCGCATGGTAAGCCATGATCACCTAGAATATGTTGTGTTGTGGCAACACAAGTCGGAGGGATGCCTCGGCAGAGCAAGTCTTAGGGACGCCTCGACTGTAAGGCTCAATGAAGTCTCTGAAATTATTCTTGTGTGATAAATCCTTGGCAAGGAAAGATGGATCGCCCAAGGAACTGTACAACAGAGAAGGGGATGCATGAGCTTGGGACTGGAAAGTGAGTGACGGCAAGGAAGAGGATACTTTGATAATTATTATAAACTATTTATTGGGATCATGCACACAATGAGTATGTCTAGGAAAAACAGTGAGCCAAGAAAAACAAGATATCCATGTGGATACGAATCCATGAATTGCACAGATGAGTATTTTGCTAAGTTATGAAATTTTCTTGAATTTTATGAAATAGTAAAATGTGTACGCATGAAAGTTGTGATTAATATGCTTGTTGTCCAAGATTATTGAAGATAGGTGAGGAAGGCCAAGAGTTTGAAAAGGACCTAACCAAGAAAGAGGGTCAAGACTTCTAAAGCAGTTGAATGAGAAAGGTATGACAAGTGTTACTAAGAAAGAACACTGAGGACGATGTTCCTTTTTAAGGGGGAGGGAATTGTAATACCCCTGTTTCCACCAGCTTGTAATTAATCATTAATCGTGATCATCATGATATGGCATGGGAACAATCTAAATGTATTATTTAGATTGTCAATGACTGACTATGGGGGTAAATCCTTGAAGTATTGGCCATGATATCACTAGAGGAAAGAATGAGGAAACTGTGGAGAGGGTTCATTAGTTCAAATGACCCAAATTCCCTTTGTTAAGATAATAAGCCTCATCTGGAGCCCAAGGAGAGGAATCAGTTAATGAAGGAAGGATTGGTGGTTGGAAAATCAACCACCCCCATGAATGGAATCATGTTCTGACTGAAGAATGTCAGCCTGAAGTACTGCAGGGTCTGGCAGACCCAACTGACCCGAGTTTCCTTTTGACGGAAGGAACATGATAGGTCAAGGACCATCCTAGGAAAATATATACCAAAACTAGAGACAAGGAGAATACACGAGGGATGAGAGAAGACACACGGGGGAAGAGGTGCATGTGTGAGGCTCTGGAGAGAGAATGAGAGACACCAGAAAAGAACACATGCTTAGAGGGGAACATGCGACCCGAAAATGCAAAAGAAAAGAGGAAGGTTGCAATCTTGATGTTGGGGAGGCATTTGATAAACCTCACAGGGATGTTGTGACAAAGAGATGGTCTCTAAGAAATGGCATAGTTCCCTAGTGATATCATGGTCCGACACGTGGGTGGTCGGAGTGCTAAGAATGAATGCCTCTGAGCCTATGGTTGGGTGGAAAGGTGAAAACCCACAATCAATTAGTTGGCTACAATTTGAAACAGATAAGTATTCTCATACCCTATATATTTGAGTTGTAACTGTAAAATAAAGTTGGATATCCTATGAATGTTTCAGGGATGTGCATGTTTCTTTATGGTTAGATTGTGTTCCCTTATCTTTTGCTTGATTGTGTATTTAAGCAAGTAAGGAACTATATGGTTTTTACATGTAAATGCTCGAGCCCTGTAGTGGCTCAAGTTTAAGCAAAGCAACTGTGAGTTCATCGACCTTGGGCTTAGTTTCCCATATGTATGCCAAAATTCCCAGTTGTTTAGAGACTCCTAGGAGAAGGAATTTGTTAAGCTCAGGAGAAAGATTGAAAAGCACATGCCAATGTCTAATTCTTTCAGAACTGACAAAGCTCAGGAAGGATAATGAGATTTAAGTCTCGAAAGGGAAGATTCTTTTGTTTGGAAGATGAGCGAACATGATCCATTTGGGAGGATCCAAGGTCCATCACGACCGTTGGATTTGGAGAAGAAGCGCATGTGTTAACCCCTCGACTCCTTCAGTCTTCACGAGTTCATAGAAATTTGGTATTTTTATCAAGGGAGACGGATCCCTCGAAGTCCTGGAGCTCTAAGTTAATCTAGGTTGTAGATCTGAGGATGACCGAGAACTATTCCAACCGTCGGATCTACAATATAGTCAGTTTGGCGTTGACCATTATGGGAGTTTGGAGGATTTGGGGTGTAGTATCATAGAGGGACATTCAAAGTATAACGTCGAATGTCGAACGCTCAAGTGCCAAATGTCGATCCTCAAATGGTTGAGGCCACATGGAGAGATTTCATGAATTCGGGGAGTATGCATGCATTAAGGAAAAAGGGGGGTGATGTGGACCCACGATCAATACGCCATGTGTCACCTGGATTTGGGTATTTTATAGACCTTGTAGGTCCCTTAACACGTGTCACCCATTGAAGGGGCCACGTGTCCTCTTTTCTTTGTCTTGTGTCATCTTTGGAAATTACCTGTTTCATCCACGTGGCAGGAGGTCTCGTAGTCCAGAGAATTGGCACTCTGGATGAAGTTGGACGAGAGTCATTAAAGTGTGAAGGATCCCAAAATCATGAACAATGGAGTCCATCTCAATCGTCCATTGTTAAGGACATGTGTCATGAGATATTATAATCTAGATACTAGACACTCCAAAGGATTTGGAGGTGTGACACTTCCAAAAATCCCAAACGTCGAATCGATGAAGTGATGTGAGTCATGGATCTGAGGACCCTTTAGGATCCTCCCTGACCGTTAGATATAGACTGTGGTTAGTTTGGCTCTGACCAGCTCTGAGAGAAACGAGGATTTTGCATATCAAAACTCCCAAACATTGAATCTACAAAGTAACAAGAGTCGTAGATCAAGGGGTCTATGTGGACATATCTTGACTGTGAGATCGAAGGAATGTTAGAAGGTTGTTTTAGGGGTCGACGTGGCTCAATGAAATCACCCAGGGTGATGTGGACCCATGATTGAGGTTTCACATGTCACTTGGATACAGATGTTTTACAAACCCCTGGGCCCATTAGAACATGACCTGTGTCACCCCCTGACAAGGGCATGTGTCACCCCTGGTCCACACCGTGTGTCAGTACCTAGTACGTGTCTACCTAGCCATGTGAATGAGCCCTATAGTGAAGTATCGTGTAACACCTTATTTCCCACAGCTTGTAAATATAACTATAATGGCCAAGAGACTATGGAAAACTCCATGTGTGTGAATATTGATTCGATGGACTTTTATTTGAAAGGTAAACGAATGCAAATCTACTTATTTACTAGAAAATGGACAAGTGTTGCATGACTACTGAAAGGGGGGTGTACTTAGAAAGATCACGAATGTTATACAAAGAGATGGTGAAGGGGACTAGGAATGGTTGTGTTAACCTAAACCAAACCAGTACTTACCATATTTAATTGCTGAGGACCATAACATTCCTTTGACCCAGAAATGAATTACAGTCGGGATGGTAGGTGGGAATACCTCCTCAAAAGTTAATGAGGGGATGGGGCATAGAACCCATCTGTAAGGCTTCGAGACTTGACCGCGGGCCGGGAATTCGAGCCACACGTGATCATGTTGAAAGAGGTGAGAAAGGAAGGTGTGGTGGGGAGAAGGAAGCCTGTGAAGAGTGCAGAGACGAGAGGTGAATCTCTCAAGTTCAAGGAAGAACTGGAAATAAGTATTATGGTCATAGGAAATGGCAAAGAAGGTTATGATACAAGTTGATAAACGAGGTCGATCCTCCTTTCTTGGTATAGTGTAAACCATTGTCAAGATCCTGTGGGAGGAGGAGATTAACCTTCGTCCCTACTATTGTTGAGATAGAAGAAAATATTGTGTTGTAGAGCATTGTGGTCTAGCTCGAGGGTGGCTACTGGTAAATCCATTTGGAGTGGTTGATCCTATGGTTGGGAGGAAACCTGCACCCCTTGTTGTATCATTTTTGCCACTTGATTGAGCAAAAGAGGGACACTTGAAAGTCCAGTTGGGTCTTCTGGATAGGACAAAAGTTAGTGTATGAATCAAATGACTCAATCACATGAAATAAAAAACAACTAAAGAAACAAAACTAAAATTCATAAGGAAATTAGAACCAAAATCAATCAAACAATTGACCAATATTCATGCCACCAATGGATAGATTGTATTAGTGGGAAAACAACAAAGAAAAAGGGGGACTTATGGGTCCCCTCTTCCTCCAAGGGAGGGCTCTTGAGTCCCCTATGTGAGAGCTCTTCTTATAAATGGAAAACTAGAAAGGAAATGGTGAAGAAATCCAAGCTTATTCCCTCAAGAGGTGAGGTGAATAGCCTAATGAGATGATGCTAGTATGCTCCAAGAAGGAAAGAGGTCCCTTGTAGGAGAATAGAGGTAGCATAACAATATAATGAGATTCTTGAATTCATAGTGCACCCATGGCCTCTTTTTATAGAAACTCTTTGAGGCATTATCCAACCGGTATTTAGTGTGAACAAAGGGCCCTTTAGGGCACCCTTAGGTCTTTGACCAGCCCCCCACTCAAATTCAGCTTGGATTTTAGGGTCAAATTGATTTGGGAGATGAACTAGAAGTGGGTGAGGGGCCAAAAAAAATCATAAATGCACCATTCTCAGACGTGTGCGACTTTTATCGTACACAATCGCACATCGGGCGCATGTGCGCTCTTTTGGCTTCTTTGGCCTACGCATGTACGCGCGCTTCTTGTAGTATTTCTACGCATGTCAATTTTATAACCAATTGTATAGTTTGTGCCTTTTGGAAATGCATTTTTGGGGCCATGAATGAACTAATAGGTGTTTGGAGATGTTGTATTCATGTGACCATTTGCGGACGAAAATTCAGTGATAACAGATACCCCTGATGTGTGAAGTTAAGAGCATATGTATAGCCGAAATACATCAACATTTCTTCTATTGAGAGTACCATTGTAATAAAGAGTGTTTATAGGATCTACAAGAGTGATCTGTTGGATATAGAGGGGAAACTGTGGGACCCAAACCATTCTCGAGGTGTGGAAAAATAAAAATTGTATACAAACGAGGCTGGCATGCCCCGTGCTCCTGTCATGTAACTCAAATGTGTAAGACATTAACTGAAGCTATATGTTGATGTAGATAACTGCAGCGCCCTCCAGGGTGGTTTGATAATGGAAAATGACAATTTTGATGGTGAATATACTCTGAAAAGAGGCGATGACACCTATAAGAAGTGTCAATGACTCATAGGCATTGATGGCCCAACAAATTTAGAGGTCTTTGGCTAGTATAAAACAACTGCAATATTCGCATAGTAAGACCCACCGTAACATGAGAGTGTGTTGACATCAAATGTTATGGGGATCAATGATAGCAGAGAGAAATTATGGTTCTCTCTGTGTCATCTGAGACTCCTCACTGTAAAGGTAATGAGAGTCAAGATACTATCACCCTTCTGGAAACTATGTTGATGTCAACAAAAAGGGAGATGCAACTCAAAGAAGCGAAGGGCTTCATAAAATCCACTGGATGAAATCAGAAACTAATGAGGAACATGGACAAAGTCAAGATGTAGTGAGACTCAAGACTACCCTTTGTTGGGGATATATGTGAAGTATGAGTGGAAGCAACCATGAAACTAGATCTAGCGTTAGGGGGGCGACTAGTCGTGGGTTTAAATTGTGCCAGAGGTGTGACAAAGTGAAAAAACTCAGAGATCGAGGGTACATGGACTGTGGGATACTCAGAGTTTATGGACGATGTCAGCATGGATAGAATATAGTGAATGCCCCAACCAAGGGCGACATGGGTTGCTTTGCCAGAAAAAAGAAGGTCACCAAGGGCGAAAAAAAAGCTATGTAAATGCTGGAAACAAAGACTTTGTAAAATTACCAAATGAATAAAGAATAAATTGGGATAAGTGTGCAGATACATAAACGGGTGCCCCAGTGGAAGATGGCTTGGCCTGTGAGGGCACAAGTTGTATGGAGAACTGGTGGAGGGTGGGGGCGCCATGGGTGGTTTTTTGTATGAGGTAAATGAATGGAGGGAAATCTGTAGATGGGAAAATTGATTATGGATGAAATGGAAGGTTAATGATACTGCAATGGTCCAGTCAAATTAAAACCATGATGAGAGAAACTGGGAGTCCATTGGGAAAGCTAGAAAAATGAGAAGGAGTATGTGGTTGATTCTCAAACATGTGTAAGACTATCGGGACTCCCATCCCTAAGGGGTGAAATAAGCATGAGTTTCAAAGTACCAAGGGGGACTAGGAATGGGACAACTCATGTGGGGCAGAGTGCTACCGCGTGACAGTACTTGAAATGTAGTGGAGGTGATAGTACTACAGAGCCGGATGTGAGGATCCTATAGACAAATGTCGAAGGGTGTGACTGGGAGATGCAATTGGTATTCAGAGGGATTGACTACATGCCAATGTTGATCATTTACTTGAAGGGGTTGTGTTGATTTGTGGTGACCAAGTACCTGCACACATGAAAACCAAATACCCAATGTGAACAATATCTGAAGATAAAGAACATATAATAGTTATTTGATAATTTTGAACATGAGCATGTGTACCTGGGCATGATGTGAGAAAAATGCTCCCCGGGGGCCTAGGATGGATGGTGACTCGAGGAATGTGAATGTGTAGGTGGTGGGATCTTGATCCTGTGGCTGAAGACGAATCGTAAAATATAGACTCTGAGCTCCCCCAGTTGGTGGGGCACCTCCTTCAGATAGAGGACCTGGTGGTGGTGCTCTAAAGGCACCATGAGTGCTCATGTTGTATATTTTTTGTATTTATATAGGCATGAGAGCCTATTTTTGTATAGGGTATTGTGACACCTATTTTGTACCTATAGGGATGAGGGGGCTCACCTGCCTATGGGAGATGTACATTTTGTAACATTTTTTGTAAACATTGATGATGCAATGATCGTTATATATATATATGGATATACATTTTTATGATCTCTGTGTTGTTCACATGTGATGATGTTTTGTGATGATTTTGATGATGTCTAATCTATATGTTGTGACAGACTTTTGATGATTTATGTATGTGTAATGGTGTCTTGATGTGACAAATGGAAATCTAACACTAGGTTATCCATATTATCTTCTATTTGATTGAATTGTCGTGGAATATGTGTAAATGTAATTGAATCAAAATGTCGAGATAAAAGTCTAACTTGTAGGTATTTGTGGAAGAGGCAAGGATTACGGACACAGTACAGATTGTTGAGCTACAAGACGACAAGTTGGGAATCTAATAAGACGCTAAGGTGACGAATATGGCGGTGAATGGCCTCGACAAGCAGGCCAATGACAAATGAGTATTCTGCTTGGTTGTTGGTTACTAAGGCCAAACATATGTCGTTGGAGTGGAGCAGTTCATGTGAGGGGGTATAGAGGGCCCAAGTGGCGGAAGCGAGAATCTGTGTCCATCGGCTAGCTCTGTCAGCATAACCAATGTGGTAGGTCGATGGAGGAAACATTTGTCAATAACACAAATGGTAGATTAAACATAAGGCATGGAGGGAAAAAAAATAAGATTAAAAACTCTACAAATGTGTACAATAAAGAAAAATACTAGTGTAGAATGACTACGCTCAGGCGTAAAATTTCTTTAAGTGCAATCCGTTGATGGGTTCTTTGAGAGGGTAGCCTTATCAAGAGGCCAGGATGTATTCACTTTTAGTGAGGCAGTGTTGGATGATGTGAGACCCAATCTTCTAGGTCTGAAGGTAGATGAGAAGGTCGCCATACCAGGGGTCGTCCGAGGGGATGTAGAAGAGGTGTTCGTCGGGAAAATCTATATTGACGGGTGAACTTGTAGCATCTGAGGGAAATGTCATGATGATTTCGGCGAGAACAAGTGATTTTTTTCTTTTGGGAGTTGAAAAATCTAGGTCGTATTCCTGAAGGATGACAATCCATCGGGCAAATTTTCCATTAATTTTTCATCGACTAAGCAATTACTACATGGGGTTGGAATCTGCCACGACTTTGGTAGTGCGAAGCAAGATATAATGACGTAGTTTTTGGACTGCGAGGGAGAGTTTCTCTTCATGATTGTATTTCAGGGGTGGCCCTGAATTTTGTTTACTAATGTAGTAAATAACATGCTCGCGGCCATCATCCCCTAGTTGGATGAGAACTCCTGCTACTGAGACGGCAGAGGCTGATAAGTAGAGGATGTAATCACGATCATAATCAGGTGGACTAATCAAAGGGGCATTGGAGAGTGTCACTTTTAAATCACCAAAAGTGGTTTGGGCATGTTCATCCCATCGAAATGGGATTTCATGATGCAGTAGGTGAAGGAAACCATGTGCACGAGTGGTGTAATCTGGGACAAAGCATCGCAAAAAGTTGGCTTTTCCTTGTAGGCTCTGCAGATGGCGCAAATTTCGAGGTGGTGGAATTTCTGTGATGTCTTGGACCTTAAGGGGGTCCACTATGATGTCGTGTTGGGAAACAATAAACCCAAGGAGGCATCCAGCGGTGACGTAGAATACACACTTGAGGGGTTTCAAGCGGATATTGTATTGTCAACATCGTTGAAAGACGACCCGTAAACTGTCTAGATGTTGAGTGTGTTTCTTGGATCAAGCAGTGAGGTTGTCCAAGTAAGCGACGATGATGCAAGTGAGATCATGGAAAACATAAGTCATGGCCCGTTGGAGCGTCACACCAACATTCTTGAGTCTAAGAGGCATATCACGATATGCACAAGTACCCCATGGGGTAGTAAATGCAGTTTTATACTGATTTGATGGATGGATTTAGATTTGGTTGTATCTAGAGAAACCATCCATGAAGGACAAAGCCTCGTGGCATGCACAGTCATCGATGATTTGGTTAATGATAGGGGTAGGGAAGTTGTCTTTGGGACAAGCATGATTGAGATCGTGAAAGTCAATGCAGATGCGAATAGTGCCCTATTTTTTGTTGACAGGGACGGGGTTGGAAACCTATGATGTGTATGTGATGGGGTATATGAACCCTGCAGCATGTAATTTGTTAATTTAAGCTTTGATAGACGCTACTTTGGATGGGTGCAGTGGGCGTTGCTTTTGATGTGAAAGGGTGATATTTGGACATGTGTCGATGCGATGTTCAACGATAGAAGGATCAAGGCCGAGCATCTCTATATATGACCAGGAAAAAATATCTCGGTATTCCTGAAAGACAAATTTGTAAGTTGTGAGTTCCTCGGGGGAGCATGCGGCGCCAATGGTGATTTCTTGTATGATTCCAGGTTTGATGGAGATATGAATTTTGATAGTGGGGGAAATGCTGGTCATGTTGCCTTCTTCAAAATCATTGGGGGCAGGGATAGGGTTGGTGAACCAGTCTATATGCCTGGATGGAATACAATCCTTGGTTTTGATTGCACATATGGGGGATTGACTAGGAGGGTCAAAGGATTCCTATGAGAGAAATAACACTCTGTGATGGAGCACATTCCATGGGAAATCGGGTGTAGTTAGTTCCTCGAGGATATCTTCGTTGCAGTGGAACATGCGAGAATATAGGGGATCCAGGGAAGTAACATTGGTGACTGTCACCGTGTGATTGTCTGCAGGTGGTGACGATGTAAAGGGGGAATCAAAAATATGGTGCAATGGCATGCTTGACATAAACCAGATATTCATACACTGTGGGTTGTGAACCATGGGCGGGGGTAAGATTTCCTGAGGGAAATGACCAGAGAGTTGGGAGGATTTGGGGGTAAATCTTCAAACCGTCTATCCATGAACCATGGAGGGGTAGGAAGTGCCTCAGGTTCAGGGGAGGTAATGTGAACATTATTTGGAGAGTAGGGGGAATCACTTGTATCGCAGGAAGTGAGGGGTTTGGGGGATTTTGAATAAGGGCCATTTGACGACGCCTGTATTCAATGATCATGGGACACTGGTATGTGAAATGATCAAGTGATTCATAGAGAGAGCAAGGGCACCTCATTTGTTTGTTGACTGAGGATGTGGCATAATGGATTTCAGTGACTTGGGTACTTGATGACGTGGGTGGAGATGGGCATTTCTGAAAGCTTTAGCGTACTACTGTTAGCGTCTGTCGAAATTGAGGTAGCACAGGATAATGGTGGGTGTAATGGCCATACTCTAAACAGATGGCACATGTGAATCTGGTTCGCAACCCTTTACTACTTGCAGTAGGGGGTGCTTGGTGAAGCGATGGGAAATGTGGTCGTTCGAGGGAATTGGATCAAATTGCATAACTCGGGGAGAGAGGGACATCTATTTGTGGGGTGTCCTTCTTTCTCGCATAGTGCGCAAGGAGGTTGAACTCGGGGAGGAAGTGGAGCAGTGGGCTCTTTCTTCTTCCGTCTGCCCCCAGCCGTCACGGTGGTGCGGTTGGAGTTTGTACAGGAATCTGCATCGGGATTCCCTTTGTTTGGGGTGGGAGGGATGCTTGAGGGACCATCGCGGATGGGTGTAGATACCATACCGGAATGGAAAGCACCATGTTGGTGTTAGGGTCCTAACCCACACATAGGTAGAAAAACATATTTGGATGTAATAAAGGTCAATATTAATAAGGCCTTTCAATAAAATAGAATAAGGCGGATGTAAGAAGACCTAATAGAAGCTTCCGCTTCTAGAAGGATCTTCCTCTAGATGATTCTTTTTAGTATAAATAGGAGTCGAGGGTATGAGAACCCTATCTTGGATATTATTGTAATAGAGCTATGATCAACTGGAGGTTTCCCCCTCGAAGAGGCCCGTGAACATTGCTTTCAGATTCAAAGTGCTATTTTTGTTGTTATTCTTATATCATTTTCAGTGTTATTGTGGTGAATGTTCTAGTTATATTGTTGTTATTCTGCCATTACTAGAATTTTATTTCTGTTTTGCATACATTTTATATATGGTATATTATAAGTGGTATCAGAGCACTTTCCTCGGCAAAAGGTGTGGGTTAAATTTTCTTTTCAGGGTAGAGACGTATTCCGGCGTCTTTAAGCCATAGAGATCTGTCGTTACGGGCATAAACCCGTGGTTGAGGGATTCATACACACAAGAAATACAAATGGTACTTAAGCGCACATTTGTTGGCCACCCTTGTAACCCCTGTTGGTACCCCTTCGAGTGGTAGTGAATCAGACAGCACCTGTGTATGGATCAGCCTAGATTACTTGAAGCCCTCTTTAGATAAACCAATCAACCTCCTGACTGCTATAGTGTCACCGAGAACAACACTCAGGAAGATACTCTCTAGTACCTAGGTAGTAAGTTAGTATGGCTAATGGTACGGTCTATCCTCCTTAGTTAGTGCCCTAATATATTGGGCCGAGTACTACTGTTGGACCCCGCATGTATATCATAGAGCTATAGCACAAGGCAAACCATTGTCTGTAGAACCCTTGAATACCTAACCCTTGGGAACAGAAACATAAACAAATTAAAACAGACAAGATCTATTGCCATGCAACTGTATTCAGGTTGCCAAGTAAATACACATTTCTTTCTGGTTAAGCATTTGAGCATTTCCTCTCTGTCGTATCCTTCAGACCAGAGTATAACTCTGTAAAAAAAAAAAAAGGTCTGGAAATTTTTTCACCATTATTTTAGACCTATTCCATTGGATTCATCTCTTCGCCCTTATCACATTCATCCATATCATTTTTTCAGAAAAAAAAAAATTTACCCCGCACGCCCCTTTTCAGTTCCCCCATCCTCATGGCACATACTCATAGCCAAGACTTGGAAGCTTGCTTCAACACCTTGCAATCTGGTCTCATTGAGACCCAACAAGAAGTGAAACAACTCAGTGCCAATGTTGTCGCCATCAATACAACCATGCAGTCCTCAATGGGAAAAATCAAACAAGACCTCACCACCCAGCTTGAATTAGTCTTTCCGACACTCTGCACCAAACTGCATATCCCTACAGATAACCCTTCCTCTTCCTCACCCCCACATACTGAAGGTGACCATTCCTGTCATTCCCATACCTTGCAGAACCATCACTTTCAACGTGACTTACACCTTCCATGGGTGGATGTGACCAAATTTAATGGCTCGGACCCCACTGGTTGGGTAACCCAAATGGAACATTACTTCTCTTTATACAGCATTACAAATGGCTTGGCCAAACTCTAGTATGGTGTTCTCCATCTAGATCAAGAACGTTGGCAATGGTGGCAATGGAGAAAAAATTCTCGTCAACGGTATATTCCTTGGACACAATTTGTGGCAGAACTTTATGAACACTTTGACATTGACACCAACCATTTGGGCCATTTGAAAAAGTTGAAAAAATTAGGAACAGTGGAATACTTTATAGCTACCTTTGAGCACCTGGCTTTTAGAACAGAGGGCATGTCTGATGCCTTTTTCCGAGAGTGTTTTATTAGTGGCCTCAAGGGTGAAATTCGGGCCCATGTCCTCATGGCTCAGCCTGATATTTGGGTGGAGGCTACCAAAAGAGATAAATAATCACAACAGGTTGTATCTTCTCAAAACCGCAAGCCCTCCTTCATCCCTCAACCTAAACTAGTAAATCCCACTACTCCCTCTGCTCCACTAACGATCCAAAACTTGACCCGGGCTGAAATGGTTGAACGCCAACTCAAAGGCCTTTGTTATAACTGTGATGACAAATATTTTCCAGGCCACAAGTGTAAAGAACAAAATATTTTTATGGCCATCTCTGAGGAGATTTCAGAAGAAGATGAAGAAACTCCCTCTATGTATGAATCACCTTAATCCACTGACATAACCCCTCCCTCAGACCCTCCCGAATTAGAACTAGTCATTTCCCTCAATGCTCTCACTAGCTTCTCCGCTCCCCAAACCCTCAAGATAATTGGTTACATCAAGCATCAGAAGGTCATCATTCTGGTTGATAGTGGCAACACCCATACTTTTATTCATCGCCACATTGCCTAAGAAACTCATTGCTACATCCATGCCATCAATAATTTCCAAATCATGATTGCCAATGGTGGTTCCATGAAATGTGGAGGGTGTTTTAAAAATGTGTGTCTCCAAATTGGTGACTACCACCTGAAATCCCATATGTTTGCTATCGACATGGGAGGTTGTGACATTGTGTTGGGTCCAGACTGGCTAAGGACTTTGGGTCCCATTCTCATGGATTTTAAAGACTTAACCATGCAATTCGACCAGGAGGGCCACCAATATAAGTTCCAAGGCGTCATTGTCGGTTCACCTGAGATCATTAGTTCCCATCGCATGGAAAATCTACTAAAAAAGGGTCATTTGGTGTTATCACCCAACTCCATGCCATACAAGCAACAAAGACACCCTCCGTAACGCAAGACCTCCAAGCCATCCTTTCTAAACATCAATTGGTCTTTTCCACTCCCCAAGGCCTCCCTCCTTCCCATGGTTTTCATGATCATTCCATTCCCCTTGTACTAGGAAGCCTTCCTCCCAATATCCATTAGTATCATCGCCCCTTTTCCCAAAAAAATGAAATTGAGAAAATGGTCTAGGAACTCCTTAATGCAGGTGTTATCCGCCCTAGTACGAGCCCCTATTTGTCTCCTATGGTCATGGTCCCGAAGAAAGAAGGTTCTTGGCGAATGTGTCCTAAATTTCGTGCCCTCAGCAAACTTACCATCAAAGACAAATTCCCCATTCCTGTCATTGATGACCTCCTGGATGAATTGAGTGGCACCCAATTCTTCACTAAACTGGATCTTCGTTCAGGCTACCACCAGATACGTATGAAAGAGGCAGATATTCCCAAGACTACCTTTAGAACTCATGAGGGCCACTATGAGTTTTTGGTCATGCCCTTTGGCTTGTGTAATGCCCCCTCCACCTTCCAAAGCCTCATGAATCATGTCTTTTGTCCTTTTCTCCACCATTTTGTCTTAGTTTTCTTTGATGATATCCTCATCTATAGAAAAACCTGGACAGACCATCTTGCTCATGTGGATCTAGTTCTCCATCTACTCTCTCAGCACCAACTTTTCCTGAAACAATCTAAATCTGCTTTTGGTGCCTCAGAAGTAGAATACTTGGGTCATCCGGTTGGCAAAGATGGCGTCAGGGTGGATCCTAAAAAGATTGAAGCTATGCAAGACTGGTCTCACCCAAAGACTCTTAAGAGCTTGTGTGGATTTCTAGGCTTAACAGGGCATTATCGCAAGTTTGTTAAGAATTATGGGAAGATTGCAGCACCTCTCACTGCTCTCCTAAAAAAGAACTCTTTCACTTGGACTCCAACCATTGCTCAAGATTTTCAAACCTTGAGTATGGCCATGTGCACCACTCCATTCCTCGCCCTTCCAATTTCACAAAGACCTTTGTGTTGGAATGTGATGCCTCAAGAAAAGGAATTGGTTTTGTCCTTATGCAAGAGGGTCGACCTTTGGCCTTTACCAGCAAGCAACTATCTGAAAGAAATCTGGGCAAATCCATCTATGAAAAGGAAATGTTGTCTATTCTTCATGTCGTGGATCTGTGGCATCCTTATCTATTGGGGAAATGATTCCAAATTAAGACAGACCATCAGAGCCTCAAGTATTTTTTGGAACACTGCATTTCCTCCCCGAAACAACAAAAATGGGTGACTAAACTCTTTTGATATGATTATGAGATAATTTATAAGAGAGGCAAAGACAATGTGGTTGAGGATGCACTTTCCCACAAATATGAAGATGAAGGATCCCTTTTTTCTCTTTCATTCATCGTACCAGATTGGCTCCAAGCCGTTCGCCAGGAATGGCTACAAGATCCCAAAAGTTCGCAGTTGATCCACCAATTGCAGTCCAATGCTCCAGCTTCCCCAAGGTACTCTTGGCTCCATGAGGAACTTCGATACAAAGGCTGTTTGTATTTAAGTAAACAATCAAAGCTTAAATCCATGGTACTTTCTAAGCTTCATGCTACACCCACAGCAGGGCACTCCGGGTTCACCAAAACCTATGACAGGGTCAAACATTCCTTTTTCTGGGATGGTATGAAACATGACATTCATAAATTTGTAGCTGAATGTGACATGTGTCAATGCAACAAGGGAGAAATAGTCAAATCGTCGGGCACACTACAACCGCTCCCGATTCCACCTGCTATTTGGAAGGATATCTCTATGGATTTTATTACCTGCTTACCCAAATCGGGAAATAAATCAGTCATCATGGTGGTTGTTGATCGCCTTTCCAAGTATGCTCATTTCTGCACCCTTCAACACCCGTTTACAACATCCACGGTGGCTCAAATATTCATGGATTAGGTCTTCAAGATTCATGGGATGCCGCACTCTATTGTTTTTTATCGTGACCCAACTTTCACAAGCTATTTTTGGCAAGAAATGTTCAAGATACAAGGCACAGAATTGCATCTCAACACAACTTATCATCCCCAGACTGATGGCCAAATGGAAGTTGTCAACAAGTGTTTGGAAACATATTTGAGGTGTTTTGCCTTGAAAAAGAAAAATCAATGGGGTCAATGGTTACCCTTAGTTGAATGGTGGTACAACACTTCATGCCATATAGCTACACGCATGACTCCTTTTGAAGTAGTATATGGACAGAAGCCACCTTCAGTTCTCTTACACTTACCGAGTGCCTCAAAGTCCAGGCAGTTTACCTAACACTTACAACTTGAGAGGCTATTCTCCATACCCTCAAAGAGAATTTGGTCATGGCACAAAATCGCATGAAGCAACAAGTAGATCAAGGTCGCTCTGAACGTCAATTTGCAGAAGGGGATTAGGTGTTTCTTCGACTGCAACCTTACAAGAAAAATTCCCCCAAGGCTGAGCATTTTCAGAAGCTAGCACCCAAATTTTATGGTCCTTATACCATGCTCAAGCATGTGGGACAAGTCGCCTATCAGTTAACTTTTCCCAGCCATTTGAAGCTACATCTTATTTTTCATGTTTCATGCTTAAAGAAGGTGATTGGAGCTAAGTGCCAAATTCAAACCAACCTTCTAGAGTTAGCTGAAGAAGGATCCATTTGGCTACAACCAGAAGCAGTTTTGGACCAGTGTGAACGTCGCCTACATCAGAGAACCATCAAGGAAGTGCTAGTCCATTGGAAAGATACAACTCTAGCAGACACCACTTGGGAACCAGCTACCATTTTACAACAATTTCCTCATCTCAAGCCTTGAGGACAAGGTTGTTTTTAAGGGGGAAAACATGTTAGGGTCCTAACTTGCACATAGGTAGAACAATATATTTGGATGTAATAAAGGTCAATATTAATAAGGCCTTTCAATAAAATAGAATAAGGCGGATGTAAGAAGACCTAATAGAAGCTTCCGCTTCTAGAAGGATCTTCCTCTAGATGCTTCTTTTTAGTATAAATAGGAGTTGAGGGTATCAAAACCCTAGCTTGGATATTATTGTAATAGATCTCTGCTCAATTGGAGGTTTCCCCCTCGAAGAGGCCTGTGAACATTGCTTTCAGATTCAAAGTGTTATTTCTGTTGTTATTCTTATATCATTTCAATGTTATTGTGGTGAATGTTCTAGTTATATTGTTGTTATTCTACCATTACTAGCATTTTATTTATGTTCTGCATACATTTTATATCTAGTATATTACATTTGGGAAGGGTAAGCATTGTGGATACTTGAGAATCTTGTACGCCCAGTGGGGGGTAGAAGAAGGGGATTTGAGTGATGGCTTGGGGGATAGTCTCCCAAACTGGGATTTGTCCTTGGCGGAGGGTGAAATTGGGGGTAAGAGGTGTCATAGGTTTCTCAGGTAATTCCTGAGGTAGGATTTATTCAATTGGTGGGACGTTGAGGGGTGTAGAATCCTTTGTGGGAGGAAGGGTATCTCTAGTTTCAGTCCCATCGGAATATACGGCACACACTTGTGCCGAGGGGTGGATGAGCGGTGGTGCTCTATGGTATGTCCCCAACAGGGATGGGTCCTTGAAAATTCCGAGGGCCATCTCTATGAGTGGGTAGACGTCGGAATTAGTGTGGAAAAGAGGTAGGATGTTATCGATTTTGGAGGGATGGTTAGGCTCATAATGTGAAACTTGGTCGATGGTGATGATCTTCCCATTCTGGGGGAACATCATCATTCGAAACATAAAAGAGGCCACACCCTTCATAGCATACATATAGCTACATCCAAACAATATATTGTAATTTAGCGGAGCGTCAATAACCTTGATGTCAATAAGAATGGTTTTCCCTCGAGTTCAATGGGGACATTTTGAAAGAGCCCTTTAGAAGAGGATGGTCATCCATCATAAGCTCTCAAAGTGATGGTGGATGGTATTAGCTTAGGGGAGCCAAGTTTCTACCATACCATTTTTGACATGATGCATGTGGATGCACCTTCATCAATGATGCATCAATGAACTGTGATGTTATGAATTTTGACTGGTATCTAGAAAGCTACCAAAGCATGGAGACGGGATTCCCCGCAATCTAGATCAAATGTGATGAGTCTAGTATTAGCAGGGTCGACTACCCCCAAGGTGGAAAGCAATGATTTTCGTTGAGTGGGACAGGTTTGGAGAACGTCCAATACTGACATGGTTGCAAGAGATTGCGCCAAGTCATCGACCAGACTATAATTGTGTGCCACCCTAACCTGAGGGTTGTTGACATTCCATAGTAATGGGATGTGAGGAATACAAATGGGTGGTTCAATGTTAGGGCATGGAATCATCAAATGTTGTCTGGTTGTAACTGGAATTGCTTTCGAAGTGGTGGGAGTAGACTCAGGGGGTGCATTGTATTGACGACTACGCGTTTGTAGAATAATTTATTCTTCGCTAGTGAGGAGGATATTGCAATCCATTGGATTCCCAGGGTTTTGATACTGTCCCACATGTGGTGGGGCAGGATGCATCTCCTGCTGGTTATTCATCACACCTTGATGTGGAATAGGGTTTTTCAACACAGTCGGGGGTGGTCATTGAAAATATTGTTGTGGGGCCTGCTGGAGGGTAGGTGGCATTGGAGGACGTGGTGCATTCATGGAATCTTTCATCCATTTGAATTCGGTAATTTGGGGGCAATGGTGAGTATAATGGCCATGCTCACCACAAAGAGCACAAGGGAAATTCATCCAGAGGTTGTTGTTTTTGTTCCTCCCTTGTCGTTTGTTGTTATTTTCCCCTTGGGGGTTCTCGTTCCCCTGATTCCGGTTGCCCCCAGTAGGTTGGTTTTGTTGGGGATTGTTTCCCCCTAGTCTTGGGTTATTATTGTTTTGGTTTTTTCCTTTATTTTTGGCATTATTTGACTGATGGGTCGTATTTTCTATATTCAGTTGTTCAAAATTCTGAAATTGTTGAATGGGAGAAGGTTGAACAAAGTTAACCCCAATGTGTGGTTGTCCTTATGGCAGAGCCATGGGCTATGGGGGATTGGGAAATGGGAAATACAGGTTATTTTGTGGTAATGTCTCATAGGGTACATAGGAAGGCGTGGCGCTTTTGCTAGTGATTAGGGTGTAATCTGATGTAGAGGGGGTACCATAACATGGTTCAACATTTGGGTGCATCATGGGTGTCGACGCGGGTCCACTCATGGGTTGGGGGGGAACAATAGGGTATGGTTGTTGATAAGAGGGAGGAGGGTAATAAGGAGGTCCTCCATACAGCGGTGGATGTTGGGGTGTACCATACATATGTGGTGGTTGGATGTACGGATTAAGGTGTGTTGTGGTACCAATCAATCCATTCGCTGAGTGAGACATCCTAGGTTTGTCCTGGTCGAATGGTACGGGTCTCGGGGCGTCAGGTAATATCGTATATAATTATCCTGACTGTGCATAAATGAGGTCGTACTCTTGAGCATTGTTGATGGCTTCCTCTTTAGTTTGGGGGAAGGTAGAGGCCACATCTTTGGCAAGGAGAGGGACGAGTGATCTAAGAAACCAATCAAGGCATTGTTGCTTGGTGGTTTCTGCTATGCATAAACTAGGTCGCCGACACCATTCGTGAAAGTGGTCAGCGATATGTGTGGATGAGGTTTGTTTAAACTTAGAGAGCAGTTTGATACCATTTTCATGACAGATTGGTAGTTGAAAGAAGGTAAAAAATGTTTTGTCCAAGGATTCAAAAGTGACATGGTCGAACCCTAATTTTTCATCCACGTACCATTTGGTCGATGGACCTATGAGTGTGAACTGAAATAGTCTTAATCGGATGGAGTCATCCATGATGTTGTTTGAAGAGAAACATAAGTGGAAGGTCATGATATGGTTGGCAGGATCTTCTCCCGCCTTTCCTTCAAACTTGGCAATTTCAGAAGGAAGTTTGGTGGGCATTGCAGGCCATGTGGGGTCATGCAATATAGCATCATTAGTGAGCTTACTCAGATCTAGGATGTTGAGGGAGACCAATTATGGCATGTGGAGTGGTGGTGGAGGATTAGTTCCAACCATGGTGTGATCAGGTTATGTACCTGACCCTTGAGGGGGGTTGGGTGGGGTTGTACTTCCCCCTTGAGAAGAAGTTTATCCCCTACTCCCTTGTAAAGGAGAGCTAGTGGATGGTTGGCCTTGAGAATTGGACCCAAGTAAAGTGGAACCAAGAAAAGTTGATCCCAAAATAGTGGCACTCACAGGGGTGTGAGAAGGTTGAGCCAATGAGTTGGCAAGACTAGGAACTCCTCCTAGAAGAGGAGGGAGGTTCTACAAGCATCTGGAACGACGGGGATTTTGTGGGTCCCCTATGATGTCCGACTAACAAAGTGAATGTGTGAGAATGGTTATGAGAGAAATAAATGAACAAGAATCTTTGTATAATTTTGGGCCAACACAATATATCTCGCAATCACATGTAATCACAAGAGCATCATACATAAATGAATTGATAATAAGCATACATGTGGGTAGGTGGATTTTGTCTGCGTGGGAGAACAAAGAAAACAAATGCTCGTGTCCTAAAAATATGTAACGTCCTTCTTCTCAAATAGCACTAGACCTTCCAATAGCACTCAACAGTGGGTTATGAAGCCAACGGAAGAGGAACTAGTGAAGGATGAAACAATCAGTTATAATGAGGGGTAGAGGGTGCACATCCTGAAATAGCTGACGATATTTCCCAATTTCCACACAAAATTTGATCAAGCTGCAATTGCAGCCCATAATTTCCACCTGGGTAGATGTCCTAAAATTTGGCCATTAGATACCTCGGTCAAAGTGTGGCATTTAGATTTTCGACCTCAAAAATGTGTCACGGGATAGATCCCTTCCAAGAGGTGGGTGCCTCAAGGGGGGACACACAGAACACCCGAACCTCGACCTTCGACCCTTCATGGGTATCTCCCTGCCTTATGGTGTAGGAACACTTAACATGGAGTATTTTAAAGTTCCCTATTTGTCAACTTCTAATGTTTGAAGATATGAGAACCAGATAACAAGGAGTTATTTGGATGCCTATCCTCGAGATCCTACCTAGACTAAAAAAAAACTTTTGGCACCTCCTGTGGAGGAAAACTTAGTGACATTTTAGAAACAATTTAGGTGTGGTTGTTTGAGAGATTGGGGGTGTGAACCAATCTTGTTTGAATTAAGTGGGAGTGGATAATTCCTTCAAGAAACAGTGGGACGTTTCGGAATCCCTTTGGAAGAAACCTACTTCAACCTCGACAATTCGAGATGAAATTATGTGAGTGAGTAGTGACTTTGTGTGTGAGTAAGTGATAAAATGTGCCAAGTTTTTAATAAGTTAGGTGTCACCTTGCAGCATGTGGACTTCATGTGGTCCTTACAAGTCTTGATTACCTATCTTACTAGATTCCATTGGTACAACCTTGTAGAATTTTAAAGTCCCTAAAGAAATAGCATGTGGACATATGGGTCCTTACTAATCCTTTAAACTCCCTAACGTGATTTAATCTAAGAAAGATTTAAAATACTATCCTAGATTGCAAGTATGTGGGAATGTATGGGCCCGTTACAATAATATTTAAACTCCCCTAGTGATGTAAACTAAGAAAGTAGCTTCAAAATTATCCTAACTTTGTAACATGTGGGCATGTATAGGCTCTTACAAATTTAAGATGTTTTGAAAATAAACTAAGAGAAGCCCTAGGGGGGCTTTATCCTCTCCTAAAGATTTTGTTTTTAAGGGAGATGAAATCTTCCCTCAATCGTTTTTCTGATTCTCAAGATTGCTCTATGGTGCGAGAGAAGAGTATACTCAATGATTGAAGTTTGATTTATGGTCCCAATGCAAGTATTTATATATGTGATAGCAAATGATCTTAACTTAACTTTTACAATCAAAACAAACCATCCATGTGGCAAAATGAAAGCAAAAGAGGAGAAATATGGTTCTTTTTAACCCCTAAGTGCCTATGTTTTGACTAACCCTTCATGTGGAGAGGGAATCTAAGTGTGGTACATCTACAAATTTCATAGAATCAATATTTAGAAGGCTAGGGGCCTTCCAAACATCACAAAAAACTCTTACAATGTTGGATTTATGGACAGATGCGTGGGCCCCAGTTTAGACAGAGGCGTATGTGGCGCCAATGCACAGGAAAACAAGGACCTGTTGGTGCACTATGTGCATAATGCACTGGGAAACACAATGTTGTTGGTGCACAGTGATCGGAAGATGTGTCTATGGGCTAGAAAACCTGCACACATTCTGATACGTGTCTGGGAAGAAAATTTTAAATGAAATTCTCCTCTTCCAACTTTGAATTCAGCTCTTTGCAGGTAGGACTGGGCTAGTTATGATCCCTGCAAGGTAAATAGATAAAAAAGAAGTGCTCAAACAACCTAAATAGGGAGGAAATTGATACCTTTCTCCAATATGGTCGCCAATCTGTTGTATCCATTTCGCCACTTGAATGAGAAAAAGAGGGACACTTGCAAGTCCAGTTGGATCTACTGGACAGGACATAAGTTAGTGTATGAATCAAATGACTCAATCACATCAAATAAACAAACAACTAAGATAATAACAACTAAAGAAACAAAACTAAAATGCATAAGGAAATTAGAACCAAAATCAATCAAACAATTGACCAATATTCATGCCACCAATGGATATATTGTATTAGTGGGCAAACACCAAAGAAAAATGGGGACTTATGGGTCCCCTCTTCCTCCAAGGGAGGGCTCTTGAGTCCCCTATGTGAGAGATATTTTTACAAATGGCGAACTAGAAAGGAAATGGTGAAGAAATCCAAGGTTATTCCCTCAAGAGGTAAGGTGAATAGCCTAATGAGATGAGGCTAGTATGCTCCAAGAAGGAAAGAGGTCCCTTGTAGGAGAATAGAGGCAGCATAAAAATACAATGAGATTCTTGAATTCATAGTGCACCCATGGTCTCTTTTTATAACAACTCTTTAAGGCATTATCCAACCAGTCTTTAGTGTGAACAAAGGGCCCTTTAGGGCACCCTTAGGTCTTTGACCAGCCCCCCACTCGAATTCAGCTCGGATTTTAGGGTCAAATTGATTTGGGAGCTGAACCAAAAGTGGGCGAGGGGACGAAAAAAATCATAAATGCGTCATTCTCAGGAGTGCACAGATTTTATCATACACAGTCGTGCATGTGCACTCTTTTGGCTTCCTTAGCCTGCACATGTGCGCACGCTTCCTGTAGTATTTCTGTGCATGTCAATTTTATAACCACTTGTATAGTTTGTGCCTTTTGGAAATGCATTTTTGGGGCCATGAATGAACTAATAGGTGTTTGGAGATGCTGGATTCCTGTGACCATTTGTGGATGAAATTTCAGTGATAACACCCCTTCTAGCAGTCACTTCACATTGTATGGTTCTGATAAGTATTTTCCTTGCTTTCTTTGTTGAAATGTAATAATGGATGAATACTTGAACTTATATATATATTCTCATTTATAAATGTCTTATGTGTGAAATGGTTATGTTATATGTATGCCTTCATCTCCTTGTGAATTTACACTTCCAATTGATAGACTGTATGCCCATTTTGACTCTAGAGGCTTCCTGGGGGCATAAGTTGTTAATATGATCGATATAGGACATATCGTGTCGACTCTAAACCATCCGTCCAAAGAGGATACCTCTTCTAGACCCATTTTTCGTGTGATTGGGATGCCAGACCAAAGTCCTCAACCCTTTCATGGTAAATCTCAGGAGGGTTAGCAAAGTTGAAGTCTTAAAAAGAGGAGGTATCTTCATTTAGAAGACAAGCGGAAGAGATTCATTCAAAAGGACCCATATGACTGACACCTAGAAACCTTGGACTAAGCCTAAGGGGGCCATGTTCCCTTGGCCTCATAGCTCCAAAAGTCTGGGACTTCAGAGTAAGACTGACCTTACCAGCCTTATGCAAACTGAAGGTGACCGGGAGACTTGGTCTCCCGTGATATTGACCGATGATAGGTGGTCCCCCAGGTGGTTGGGTGGACCTATCTCACCAAATAAACCAAGGCTTGAAACCCCGAAGGCTGGAGCCGTGAAGGACCCAGTACCGTAGATCGTGGGATCCTTTGAATCCCTTCCCAACAGTTGTCATATCGGGGATGCATGGCGTTAATCCCTCTACTTCGGAGATTAGACATTTTGGAAGGTATGAGGAGTTTTCTTAGAAATAATCTCGAACTCTGAAACCCCAAGATAATCTAAGTTGCATATTTGTAGGTCTATGTGACTGGATATCAACCGTGGAATTTGAGGAATGTAGAAGCATGTCAGCCCGAGGTGACGAGGCATAAACACGTCATCCCTGGTGATGTGGATCCAAACTTAATGAACCACATGTCACATGGATTCATGTGCCTAACTTACCCCATAGGACCCTTGGACCGTGACATGCATCACCTCGGGTGAGGGTACGTGTCACCCCTGATACAATTACGTGTCATCCCCTGGTATGTTCCCACCTAGACAATGTGGTTGGCGGAGGGACTGGGACTCAGAGAGTCTATAACTTCAGAACTTCGAAGGATTGGGAGCATAGTATCATAGAGAGTCCAAGGAAAACTCTTGAAGCCTGAGACCCTAAGTCAATCTCAGTCGTTGGCTATGACAAGAGTATGGACTGTCAATTCAACCTGTGTCTGTCTGTGGGTTCGAACTTTGATGGAATCGTAGTCAAATCAGTCAAGGACACTCGATGTCTGAAGTCACGACGTGCACAAGGAACCTATGGAATGGGACCTACGTGGAGGTCCTATGGCTTTGACCAATGAACACCCGAGGAGCTCGAGAGAGGCGTATCCGCCAGTTTCGAGTTCAATTCTAAGCGTGGTGTCCACGGCAAGAAATCCCTGGATGAGCATAATGGAATTTGAGACCCGGTATGGAGGTCTTGAGTTATTAAGAAGAACGAAATTTCTATACCCCACTATGGGTGTGTTACATATCGAGACTTCAGAAGTTTGAGACTCCGCGACTCTCGAGGATTTGGAATGGTGTGGTGCAGAAAGGCTTGAAGGTCGGAGCCACATGGAAATCCCAGGGGAATTTGGAATAAAATTACTCTGAGATATTTGGGTCATTAAACTATGAGTACCCAAAAGCATTGACCGATGAATTTTACCTTAGACACGTGTCTTCCCAAGGATAAGGATCCACCATCGATTAATGACGGATGGATCTTCGTCATAGACCTAGGAGCATGGGGAGCTTCAGTATATCAGAGAATTCAAAGTGATATGAATGAGTCAGATTCATGTAGGTGCCACGTGGCCCATGACTATTAACCCCCAAAGAACTTTTGAAGGGAAGATCTCCCAATCCTGAGCTCGGATTCGAGCATGGCGATAGTCGTTAGAAAGCTCGTGGCAAGTAGAATTCGATGGAGATAGCAAAAATAAGATTTGCGATGGATCAAGAAAACAAAATTATGATGCCCCATCCCTAGAAAGGGTACTTAGGGGTCGGGTGTGTTACTGTAGACATCTTTTTACACATATCAACCCTTGCTAAATCATAATTTTTTTGTTAAAAACTAGCTTACAAACTATTGACACTAACCCAAAATTATAATTACAATTATCCAAATTTAAGCTTAAACCTCACAAAATTTAATGATGGAGGGTGTCTCAGCTTTATATTGTTGACATATGATTTTGTGGTTACATTTTAGTAAATCTAAAACAATAGATTTCAATGTAGTTTATATACAACAATTTGGTGTTTTTCTTGGTCGTGACTTTAAAATTATATATATATATATA
>ML781777.1:337699-361789 GCA_009831015.1 Picea engelmannii
ATATGATCTTATTAATTGAACATCATAATTACTATTGGAACATTGTTAACCATTCATTTGAGGTTAAAATTATAATTCATAAAGAATCTTTATATACTTAGAGATTACAAAAGTTATTCAACAAGAGTAATGTATAGTAAAATTGAATTCCTCCCAATAATAATTACAAAACATGTACAAATACCAAACTAATTATCAAATATTGGAACTATAACCTCAAGATCTTTGACCTTAGGAACTATGACCTCGGGAACTATGACCTCGAGAAATTTGACCTCAGGAACTATGCTCGCAAGAAATTTGATCTCAGGAAATTTGACCTCAGGAACTATGACCTCAAGAATTTTGACCTTAGGGACCATGACCTTGGGAACTTTAACCTCAGGAAGTTTGATCTCAAAAAATACGACCTCAAAAAATTTGACCTGTGGAATTATGACCTTAGGAACATTGACCTCAAGAACTACGACCTCAAGAGATTTTACCTTAGGAACTTTAACCTCAAGAACTATGACCTCAGGAACTATGACCTCATGAACTTTGACCTTGGGAACTATGACCTTAGAAACTATGACCTCAGGAACTATGACCTCGGGAACTTTGAATTGAGGAACTATGACTCGAGAAAATTTGACCTCGGGAACTTTGATCTTTGGAACTATGACCTCATGAACTTTGATATCAAGAATTATGGCCTCAGGAACTATGACATTAGGAAATTTGACCTCCGGAACTATGACCTAAGAAACTATGTGATCTACAATAGCAATACTTAGGAAATTAACTAGAATAGTAAACAACAATACTAGCACCAAACTAAGAGAAAAATTACCATCACTTTATTTAGAATAGGAGGAAATCTTATATATATGCATGTTATTACATGATGGCTTGAATGGGTCAAGCTACAACTAGCTTCTGACAACTAGTTAGTTAGATCTGATGAACTACTTTGTTGGGACTTGTGCCCAACTATTCTTGTCCTCCAATAAACAGATAGAGTGAGACTTCCAATAATCTAGCTAATTGAGGGAGTGCACCTTCCTTTGGATTCACATGGATGTTTGTTGAGTTGCCCAATTCCTCATTGTTTAGGCCTAGAAGTGTCCCCACTTCTGTCAGTAAATGAGGAAAATGCTTGTGCATGAAAGCTTCCAAAAACCATTTAGCCTGAGCAAGAATTTTTCCTATGTGCTCAACAAGGTAAGAGGTACGTTTTTTATTATAGGTGGTGGTATGTAAAGTGTCAAGTAACGTGTCTTGTAGCAAGGGAGACTATAAATCGGGGATTAACTCAATGGGATGAGAGATAGTGAAATTATCTTCTAGCAATGGGGGTTCATAGTGTTTTAGGCTATTTACATTCACCACATCATGAATTCCTAATTGGGGTAGGAAGTCAAGGTGATAAGCATTGTCCCCAATCTGTTGGAGAACAGTATAAGGGCCATAGCAGAGAGGCTTCAGTTTGTGATGACGTTGGGATTTACGTCGATGTTCCATGTAAAACCATACTTTATCACTAGGATTAAAAACCATATGGGAACGGTGAGCATCATGGAAGGCTTTTTAGTAGTGTTGGGATGCCTTTAATTCTTTATAGACTTGGGCATGTTTATGTACTAGATTCTGCAAAAATGAAAGGGTGGTTGTTTGTTCTTTATGTTGGTGTGGAGTGCTAGAAGGATGCAAGGTGAGAGGAAGTTTATAAGGGGATAAAGGTTTATATCCAAAGTCATCCTCAAAAGGAGAGATCCCAATGGAAAGATGTACACCATGATTATAACTATGTTGAATGACATGGAGGGTTGTATCTGACTACTTGGTTTTGAAAAATTGAATGTGAAGAGCATGGACAGGGCTATGGTTAACTACCTCGGTTTGGGAATCTGTTGGGGGATGGAAGTCGGTAAAATATTTGAGTTGAAAACCCAGTAAATCCCATAATATTTTACAGAAGGTGGTGAAAAAGTGTGTGTCATGATCATAGATGATGCTAGTAGGAAGGCCAAAGTGTGGCCAAACATTATGAAAGAACAAGTATGTGGTTTGGGCAACAATAGTGGTCTTATTCCAAGGGATTAAAAGAACCATATTGGAGAAACATTAAACAATAACCTAGATAGCATCATGTTTTCGTAAGGTCATAGGTAAACCACTAAGGAAATCTGTGGAAATAGAGTCCCAATGGTGGGAAGGGAGAGGAAGGGGTTGATACGAACCAAATTTGTGATTGGCAGGTTTATGTTGACTACACAAGGTAGAAGCATGAATGAAATGCTCCACCTGACAATTCATAGAAGGACAAAATAAATATCATTGCAAGTTCTTAACTATTTTTAGAGATCCAAAATGGCCACCATAGGAGGAATCATGAACCTCTTTAATAGAAGTAAGACCATCTTTAGAAGTTGGGACACATAATTGGTTGACTTTATATAGCCACCCATCTCTAATTATATAATCCAAAAATGGTGTTTGATTGACCTTAGTGGGATGTTGCACATCATCCCATATCTCTACAAACAAGGGATTAGAATCATAGAGAGGCTTCCAAACCTCATAGGTAGTACAACACACAGCTAGGATTTGAAGTACCTGTGTAGGGGGGCAGATCAGGAAATCATCCATCTGATTGGAGATGTACTTCTTGTATTTAATTACCAAATGAATCTATTAAATGTAATTTTCCCACTTTAAATGATGTTTCTCATGTATCTTAGTCTGTGAATTGATGAAAATCAATAGATGATGATTTGTGTGGAGGTTTTTTTTTCCCTAGGATGTAATGTCACCATTGTTTCAATGCTTGTACCAGACTATAGAACTCTTTGTCATAAATGTTATAATTTCAATTTGCATCAGACGATGTCTTTGAATGGTATGCAATAGGGTGTCCTCACTATTTAAGAACCACGCCAATAGCATATTGAGAGGTGTTTGTCTCAATCTCAAAGGGAGACTAAAGATCAAGTAGAGGAAGTACAGGATCATAACAAAGGGAAATTTTGAGAGCCTAAAATTGTTTTTGTTGCAAGGGAGATCACACAAATTGATTATGGTTGGAAAGTCTATGAAGGGGGTGTGCTAACTGAGAGAAGTTAGAAATGAACCATTGATAAAAATGAATGCCACCCATAGAGATCTTGAGTTCCATATCTAAGTGAGGCATTGGCCACTGTGCAAGAGCTACAAATTTAATGGGATCTAGGCTAACACCCTCAATAGAGACAACAAACCCCATATATTTGTTGATGATTGCAACTATGTGAGACATTCTTCATCTTACAAACCTGTGAGAAGCAGATCATTACAACTATGTGAGTCTTTCTCTTAGCTTACAAACATGAGAGAAAGTTTCTAAGAAGGGTACGTGGTTCCTTCCTGGGACAGAGCTAGGAACGTAGATATGACCTCCTCCATTCAGAGATTTGAGAAGAGCTCCAAATGATTATCCAATGGGAAAGGCCATTTGTTGAGTTAGACGTGCTTGTGGTTGAGCACAAGGTGAACGTGTGAAATCCCAAAGTCTTGGGTGCATCGTCATGTGAACAAAAATGAAGATGATGTATTAGCCTCCTATGAGAAGTAGAGTTGAAGAGAAGACTCCAGATGATTCTCTTGTGTGAGGCAGTGGGAAAGACGATTTTTAGAGTGGATGTGCCTATGGACGAGCACATGTGAACGTGTGAAGATTTGGTTCTTCTGTGTAATGCAGTGAACCAGAGATATGACATCCCTATGGATGTGTCCCTAGTGGATGAGCACTAGTGGGTGTATCATATACCTTGCTATATATTGTTAAAGAGTCAAACCTACCTATAACCCTAATTGTTATGTAAAGGGTACACGTTGGCCCCACCTTAATGTGATTAATAATAAATGTAAAAGATAATTAATCTGGTTAATATTAATTATAATAATTATTATTATATTGTGACTTAGAGAGGTCAGCCCTATTGATCCAATAGACACTTAATACTGAGGTGTTTCAGCCATTAATACTTGAACGCTGGGGCTAATTTTGGCATGGGATAGTACGGCCTCCTCCAGCGCATCTCCAGAGACCCTCAGAGTGAAATTTTGAGCATTTTGAAATTTTGGCCCTAGGGTTTCTAGGGTTTCGTTAATTTCTACAGAAATTTCAGAATTAGGGTTTCTGCAACTCATTGAAGGAGCTCTTCAACTCAGTAGTGTTCTCTTATATTTCAAATTCTTATTGTTGGTAGTCATAATTCCAACAAAACCTAAAAGTGTTATCCTAGCCTAGTCGTTAGGTTTTCTAGCCCAGTTGACAAAGGGTTGTGAAGAATCTAAAATTATGATGAACAAAACTATGTTGGAAGATAAGCTTGATGAATCAAGAAACTTCAGTTTCCTGGAAGACAAGACTTCTAAGGAAGACTTATTATGGGTGATACAAAAAGGTTTCATTGTGACCACCTCCTTCATAAAGATGTCAGAGGACAGATATCAACCATGTGCCATTAGATAAATCATATTAGCACCCTAAGGTATGCACTTGTATATTTATTATGTGTATCATTGTCATGAGGGTAATTGCAGGATAAAGGAACGTTTTGCTAAAGTCTTGGATCCAGAGTAATCTCAGTGCATTAAGAGGAACAACACACTGGAAGTGAAGACTCCAGGTTTGATTGTTGTAATTGTCATTCCTCTAACCTATATTTCTAAAGTTTGCTACATTACAAGTAGGTTTTGTAGTTGTGACAACAATCCTTAAATTGTTTTGATTCTAGAGATGTACCCATTATTCTCCTTTAGGAGATGTTTTTGTTTTTGTTTCCTCTTGTTTCCTTGTTCCAGACAGGTTAAGAACAAAGGAAGATGTTCATCCTTCAGAGGGAATCGGGAGTCACTTGACTCAGAGGGAGTCAAAACTATTTGAGAAAGAGGAAGAATAGAACCATCATTGAGACAACCAATGTAATAATGCATGATCAGAATCCTTCTATGATTCCATGGGTAGAATCATGCATGACACAGTATATGCTCAGAACAAGAGTCTTCATCAGACTTTGAAAAACATAACTCTCGAAGAAGCCTTCACCGGAGTAAATCCTGAGATTGAACACTTTAGGATATTTGGGTTCCCAGTGTATTTTCATGTACCCAAAGAGAAGAAGTCCAAGCTAGACCCTTCAGGGAGAAAGTATACATTTATGGGATAAAATAGTGAATCTTCAAAGACATTCCATATCTACATCTCTGGTCAGAGAAATATTGACACAAGCAGAGATGTTGTCCTTGAAGAAGAGATATCCCTTCAAAGATCCAAATAATTGCAGATGGAGATTAACATTGAGACAATACCCTCTCCCCCTTCAGCATTTCAGAGGGAGACAGACATTATTCCAGCTGATCCAGTTGCTCCTGTTGATATGTCCAGAGATGTTGCAGTAGGGCATAAAAGGCCTGCCTAGGATCACTCTGCATGACGTAGAGGAACATACAAGCCCCTCAAGGCACATCCCGAGAAAGAAAAAGATATTTTCGAGCTATCCTTCGGTCACGAACCACTTCATTGATTTTGAGCCTCCTTGTCTTGAAGAAGCAACAAGAGAACAGGTATGGCAAGATGCCATAACAAATTAATACTAGTATATCTTAAAATAATGATGTTCAAGATATTGTTCAGAGACCAGAAGGGAAGTCTATGGTGACTTCCAAGTAGATATATAAGATCAAACATACAACTGATGTAAGTGTCGATAAATACAAAGCGATATCTATAGTCAAAGGATTCTCACAAACAGAGGGAGTTGTCTATGATGAGACACTTGATCCAGTAATCCCGATACACTTCCATCCATGCTACCATCCATGAGTTGGAAACTATATCAAATGGATGGATTCTTGATGAGTTTGGTTTTCAACAAGAGTATTGTTGATCCAAACCTATATTATTACAGTGTTGGTGACAAGAGCCTAATTTTGATGACTTATTCAGAAATCCTTGTTGTTGAAAACAAGCAAGCATTGACTTATGATTTTTTATGAAGGATCTGAGTATGATGCACTACTTCTTGGGACAAGAAGTATGACAGAGGACCGATGAGATTTTCCTAAGTCAAGGAAAATATACAGTGGGAATATTAAATAAGTTTAGTATGACATAATGCAAATCCATTGTGATGGATTTAAAGAAGAATATTGATGATGATTCAAACGAGACTGATCCACGGTTGATTAGATCATTGATGTATCTGGTTAACACCAGACTTGATTCATGCCATGCAGTGAATGTTCTTAGTCATTTCATGAGTCAACCAAGCCAGACTCACTAGAAAACAAAAAAACATGTATTGAGATATATTTGAGACACAGTTGGATATGGCCTGAGATATGCCTCCAGTGTGAACTTGAAGTTGTAGGATATGCCGATTCAGATTGAGCAGAAATTACAATGGACCAGAAGAGCACATACGGTTGATTTTCTACCGTGAAGTTTTCCATGGCTTCCTGATGTAGTAGGAAACAAAATTGTATGGCCTTGAGAAGCATAGAAGCAGAGTATATAGCATCAAGCGTGCGAAGAAATGTGGCTTCACAAGCTTCTGACACATTTATTTGACCATGAGATGGATCCTATGATGATAACCAAGAGTCATGTGTAAAGCTCCTTAAGAACCCATTGTTTCCTGATGGATCAAAAAACAATGAGATGAAATATCCTTATATCAGAGATATGATGCAGAGGAAAATCATTCACTTGCAGTACCTTCCTACACCTAAGTAGACTGTAGACATCTACACCAAACAAATTTGGTGAAGAACGCCTTCCTCATTGAGAGGTTGTATTGATGACTCCATCCAAGACAAAATTCAAAATACATCCGTGTGAGACTTGGCATGATGAATAACACATCCCTAGCTGAGAGGGAGTGTTGATGATTGCAGCTATGTGAGACATTCTCCATCTTAAAAACATGTTAGATGTGGATCATTGCAGCTATGTGAGTCTTTCTCTCAGCTTACAAACCTAAGAGAAGGCCCCTAATAAGGGTACATGGTTCCTGCCTAAGACGGAGCTAGGAACGTATAGATGACCTCCTCGATTCAAAGAGTTGAGAAGAACTCCATATGATTATCCAGTGGGAAAGGTGATTTGTTGAGTTAGACGTGCTTGTGGTTGAGCACAAGGTGAATGTGTGAAATCCCAAAGTGTTGGGTGCATCTTCATGTGACTAGAAATGAAGATGATGTATTAGCCTCCTTTGAGCAGCAGAGTTGATGAGAAGACTCCAGATGATTCTCCTGTGTGAGGCAGTGGGAAAGAAGATCTGTAGAGTGGACGTGCATGTGGTCGAGCACAGGGGAATGTGTGAAGATCTCGTTCTTTTGTGTAATGCAATGAACCAGAGATATGAAATCCCTATGGATGTGCCCCTAGTGGATGATCCCTAGTGGGTGTATCAGATCCTTTTCTAAATATTGTTCAAGACTCAGACCTGCATGTAACCCTAATTGTTATGTAAAGGGTACAGGTCGGCCCCACCTTAATGTGATTAATAATAAATGTAAAAGATAATTAATCTTGTTAATATTAATTATAATAATAATAATAATAATAATAATGTGACTTAGAGAGGTTGGCCCTATTGAGCCAATAGACACTTTTCTTGATAGGACAAGTCTAATATAAGTAAAGGAAGATTCCCCATTGTGGAATCATATCCTTCATGTGAGTTTGAAAATTTCAGCAAGTACATCTACTCGGGAAAAGGTGCACACCTCTCTTGGGCACTAGAGTTATAGGTTTTGAGCACCCTCTTGTGTGCTAGGGTTTATTTTGGTGGTGAAGGTATTTCTCTTGAAGAATATAACAAAGGATTTGGTTGGGTTTTCTTTCCTTGTTGAGAAGGGTTTCCCAAGATACTTCTTGTGTTCTTGTGCATGGTGCTTCTTCTTGTGATATTGGTTGCTGCAACATTTATGGTTATGGTTAAATGCTAAAATGGAATAAACTGCATGCTTAACCTAGCTTATTGAAAAATCAACAATATTGAATTGAAGGTTTCACAAAAGAAGATTTACGATGTCTCACCTGCAGTTTGTGAGTGCGCAATAATTCTAGCATAGTGTGTACATGGAGTGAATTATCCTCCAAAGTCTTGATAAAGACCAAGATATCATCCAAATAGATCACCACAATTTTTCCCAAATGTGCTCTGAAAATATCATTGATTAGCCTCATGAAAGTGGCAGGGGCATTAGTAAGACCAAAGGGCATCACCATCCAATCATAAAGCCCAAATTTGGTTTTGAAAGTTGACTTCCATGTGTTTGTTTCATTCATGCGAACCTTATGATATCATGTTGTAAGATCCATTTTGGTAAAGAAGCGAGCACCCTTCAAATGATCTAGTAAATCATCAATGCATGGTAAAGGGTAACGATTCTTAACTATGGCCTTATTAAGAGCCCAATAGTTCATGAATAATTCCATTCCTTAGACTCCTTCTTGGGAATGATGAAGGAAGGAGAGGCACAAGGGGAATAACTCGGTTGGATATGATCAATATTAAGATGTTGTTGGAGATGGCATTCCACTTCCTCGGCCTCATGAGGAGCAAGGCAATAAGAGGGAGCATTGGGAAAAGTGGCTCTAGGAAAAAGATCAATGGAACAAATGAGGGGTAGTCTAGTGGGAGAAACAAATACATCTACAAAGAATGTGAGGAAATTTTCCATATCTGAAGGAAGGGCATGAGAGGGGTTGTCTAGTTTAAGAGGGCACACCAAACAAATGGAAATGGACTTGTTGAGATTGATTTGATGAAAAACAAGTTGGTTGGAAAGTAAGGTAGGGGATTTTAGAGAGGATGAGGTGAGGACATATGTACACAAATCTTTATGAATATGATGCTAATGATTGCGAGCATGGTATACAACTTGACAGAGTTTCTGATAGGGAATACCTAGAAGCACATCTATGCAATCCAAAGGAGACAGGTCGCAAAGAAAAATATTGTGGAAAGGTTCGATGTAAAAGGTAAGGGCACAATTGTTGTCAATAAATTAGTGAATGCAAACATAGACCAATCTCCCTAGTTCGTGCACCCAAAACTAGAACAAAACAAAACATAATACACTATTTTCCTTAGGTTCAAAAGAAACATAAAAGATTGAAGTTGATACCTTTTTAATCATCATTTTTCGTCTCAATTTGTAACTCCAAGTTCTTGACTAATTTTTTCGTAAAAGTAGAGATCTGGAAGAGGAACAAACAAAACAGTGAAAGCAACTGATATCTATATATCTCAATGAACCTATGTAAATAGCCAGGGAAAAATACACACAAAGATCATTGGAAATCTTAGTTAGGAAAGAAAAATGTATCACTATATTAAATAATTAGAAAACAACTTACAATTGGTGCCTTGGCATTGACAAGCTCCTTCCAGTAGTTCAATGCTTCAATACCCTCATATCCTCCATATATGTAATCATCATCACATAACACTTTAGCACAACTAAATTTCTTAGCGCCAAAGTGAGATTCGCAAACTCTCAATTACAAATCTGGATCTATTCTCAATTCACCATAATTTCATTATTCCTCTATTCTTTCTTCCTTTTTCCATTGGAAGTTGCCTCTTTTATAGAGTAGAGAGGAAGCCATGAAGAGGTTAGGATCTCACCCAATTAGGAGAGGCAGGTAAGATCCACACCGATCGATAAAAAACTCATCATCGAAGCTTCTCTTCTAGAACCTTCAAGAATCTCTTCTTTTTCCCACATATGAAAGGTTGTTGCACCCTTATATTTGAGAAAAAAGTGACATTGTCGCACTTGGTAGTGATGCAAACTATGACAAGTAGAGTTGTCGCACCTTGCTAGAGTGCAACCAATGACACTTATTTAATTTAGAGACTTGTTAGAGTTTCTTGTTTCCAAAATACTTCTTCCCAACTCTCCTTCCAAATTCTTATGCTTATAAGGTGTCAGAGAATAGACAGTATAAGTAGTTGCGAAAAAATATTGTGTAACAAAATACCCCCCAAAGTATGAAGTTAGAAAGTTTGATAGCTGAAATACTTTTCCTGATGGGTATTGAAACAAAGAACATGCCAATTGGAGACTTGTCAAAACACAAGGAAAAATGTAGTACAATATTTTATCATCATTGAGGTAGGCATCCCCATACTCATAATATAAGAGACTCTAAGCATGGTTGTCGATCGATACATTGCAAGTCCATGATTATCATTTACTAATGATATGGCCACTAAGAATACATTGTGGATCCATATCGCCAAGATTTAATGAAATAATAGCCACCATAATATACATTGTGGGTTTATGAATTATGACAAGAACATAGCCACAAATCAATACAATGTGTTGGCCTTGGGTTATGGAAGGAAGCGAAGAATGAGGAAAAAAAGGTAAAAAGAGAGTTGTGTGGGAGACAAAGTGGTTGTCACTGGATCAAAGTGAGCAAAAGAACAGAGAATATGGAGCGAAGTGCGGAAAATAAATTCGTTGGATGAGGAGATCGAGGATGAAAGATCAGCAAGGAGGATGGACCGAGGATGACTCAGGAAGTGGAAAAATCTAGCATTAGATTCCTTGGAGCACCGCGAGATGGAGAAGGAAAGATAGGTTGGTGAAGCCCATAAAGAATGGGTCAAGTTGACCTAGGGTTTTGGTAATTAGGGTTTTGACACCTAGGTTTCGACCTAAGGTTGTCGGTGAGGGATTGTAATGTATAAATAGAGGTCGAGAGGACCTAGGTCGGGTCGATACTATGGTTGAGCCTTATTGTCGATTATTCTTCATCGGGAGAATATTGTATTAAGGGTGAGAGAAGTGATGAGAGAGAGAGCCTTCTGGTATTGTAAGATCTTCAGTTGGGTGCAAAGATCAAGTCCTACAGCTGGGTGCACAAGAAGGGAGAGAGAAAGAGAGATGGAGAGAGAGGATCTGCTAGCCAAGAGCGCAAATCAGAACTGTAAGCTTGATCTTGATATATCATAAGCACAGTTCTATGGACATAGACCTAGAGAGAGGGTGAACCACGTACATCTATTATTGTGTGTGTGATTGAAGCTTTGAGCTCTGATATTGTTATATTGTTATCTGCATTATTATATTAGATCAGATCTATAGTTGTGAAGGATAGATCTAGCTAGTTTAATGATAGATGCATGTTATGTTGTTGTTGTAATAAGAACCACTTGATATTCCCATGGTTGTAGACAGCTCTGTCCTACAACCCCCTTATAGGTGCTTCGGGTGAGACTGCATCTAGTTCGCAGGTGTTGCAGAAAGGGCCAGTAGCTAGGGCTTGTTGGTGCGCTCTTGGAGATGAACCCTAGGCCTGCCCCTATGCCAAAAAATGGTTTCATTGTCGGGACCTAAATATTTTTAAGGGAATGTCAAGGTGGTTCCCCTTGAAGATAGAGATTCATAAGTGGGTAGAGGATCAAGAGAAGGACTTCCCTGAAGCCCAGAACAAGAACCCTAAAATAAGAACTGAAGATTGGCTACAAAGATACATCTTCACCGACATTCACGAGATCTTCTTTGGAGGAATCCATCAGGAGCTACATGAGTGGTTGGCTAGGTTAGCTAACATGCAGTTTGAAATCAGATCTAGGCCCTCTGTGATTTGGACACCAGCATTGATCCAGAAGGTCAAGAGAGTCGACAACATTGTATCCAGAGTAGTAGATCACTGGTTTGATAGTACCATCGGAGGATATATCACTGATTTTGTTGTTGACAGAATAGAATCGTATAGTCAAGCTGAGAGATAATTTTTCAAGGGACCCAAAGGAAAAATTTTGCACTTCCTGAAGCTAAGAATCAAGATGCTCTTGCATGAAAACCACATCTTGAAGATGCAGTAGATTGATCGGACCTAAAAATGCTAATGTTCAAGATCTCGGACAGCAATAGTGACACAGAAGTAGGACATACGTGTAGTGAGAGAGTATTCTAAGGAGTCCACCTTGAGAATTTGTTTAAGAAAAACTACAGAGAAGAAGGTTTCTATAGTGGAGAAGAGGTAGATCTAACCGACGAAGAGCATCCAGAGCCCACCAGAACAGAAGAAGGGGAAGCTGAAGAACTGCGCCAAAGCAAGCCAAAAGCCTCAGGAATTGCACGAACTACTGAAGTAAGTAATGTTAATCCTCTTGTTGTCCCAACAATACTTAGCAGTCGAAATAGTCAGAACCACCAGAGTCTTCAGAGTATTATTGTTACCAGTAGCCCAGCATCTACTCAGACAAGAACCCTAGTCAGCTTTATGGCAGATGAAATGAGACTCCCTATATTTAGAGGAGATGGATCTGAATATCCATATCAACATTGGTTTCTGTGTGAGGTAGTATGGAATATTAAAAGTATCACTGATGAATCCATCAAGAGGACCCAGTTCAACACTACGCTAAGGGACCACGCACTGAGCTGGTACATGAAACTTGTCCAAGGAATGGCACAGACTAAACCCCTGAATGAGATCAAGAATGCGTTGATTACAGAGTTTAAGAAACCTAAGTCAGAGTCACAATGTATTATGAAACTAAAAGAGATTAAACAAAAGGTAGCATAACCTATTTGGGAGTTCGACCAGAGATTCAAGACCCTGACAGGTCTATTAACTTTCCAGATCCCCGATGAACAGAACAAAGAGTGGTTCATCATTGTGTTGTTACCACATATAAGAATCCCTTTGATGTAGCAGAAGATTACATCTCAGGCAGAAGCTTTGGAGATCGCGATGAAGCTGGAATCAACACCGATGGGAGAATCAAGCTCAGGCATTAGCCAGATCATGAGCCAGCTAACTAGTTTGTCTTTACAAGTTGAGGATATGAAGAAAGATAAGGGAAAAGACAAAAGGGAAGATATCTGGTGTGTAAGATGAAGATCTGAAGGCCATGATAAGGAACACTGTCCCTTATTTCATGATTACTTGGCATCAGGGGCACCGAGCCCCTTAAAGAAAGTTAACCTACCCTGGTGCGATGTATGCAGAAATAGGCATCGCCAAGGTGAGTGCTACTACATGCAGAAGTATGTCCAGATACCCACAAACTTGTATTGTACATTCTGTAAATTAGTGGGGCATGATGATCGAGATTGTAGAGCTTATGATCTCATGCATGAAAGGTCTAGAGACATATACAAGATTCAAGGTGAAGTACAATAAGAGGGAAACACTACATAGTACAACTCTCCGGGGAGAGGAAATTTCACTCCTCACGGTGGATACAGAGGACGAGGACAAGAAGGAGGTATGGGCCGAGGTCGAGGACACATAGTTTGTTACAACTGCGTGCAGCTAGGACATTTAGAAAGGGATTGTCAGAATCCCTGCACAACCTATAGTTACCGTAACTCCTTCGAGCATGTCATAGAAGAATGCCCTGTGTTGTTGGATAAACTTCAGGAAAGACAAGGACCCCAACAGAGCCCACAAGTACAATTGATATATGATGAACCTTGCAGAGCAAACCCTAGAGTCATTGTTATTACTCGAGGAGGTGCTGCTACAGGTGAAGACAGAGTAGCCCAAAGAAAGACTGAAAATGACCACGGAGTCAGGAAAGATATAGAAAAGACCCCAACGTTCGATGCTAGGAAAGAAAGACAAACATTCGAGGAGGCAAGAATAGAGTTAAAAGGAAATCAAGGATATTCATCAAAGAGACAACCAGAAATTAAAGATTACAGCATGCCTCGGGCGTTTGATACGTCTGCATCACCAACAGAAGGAAAAGGGGTAAGCAAACTCATGGAATTCTTGCACACTTGTGTTAAGTTGATTCAAGATAAAGACATTGTACAAGAATTACAAGATTTAATCAAGCAGTATGAAATAGGAAAAATAGACCCCTTACTGAATAAAGCAGTGCACCAAATTGGAAAAAGGAGAAGGACAAATAAAGAATTACACTTGAATGCTCAGATAGGAGAGTATGAGATAGACTATGTGGTCCTCGACTTAGGGTCATAAGTCAATGTCATGACGAAGAAGACTTGGGCACTGATGGGAAAACCGAAGCTGCTATATTCCCATATCAGGCTTCGCATGGCCAATCAACAAGTTGTCAGACTTTTTTGGACGATTAGAGCATGTCCCAGTGGACATTGATGGAGTAAGAACCTTTGCAGATTTTGAGGTGATTGAAATTGTTGATGATAGTTTCCCTTACCCTACATTGTTAGGAATTGATTGGGCCTTCGACAATTCCACTGTTGTTGATGTAAAGAAATGACGCATGACATTTGAGAAAGCTGGCCTTAGGGTCGTTGCACCTTTAGACCCAGATGAAGGTCCACAATACAAAGAACCTATCAGAGAAGAGGACCACACATTTGAACTGGAAAACATCTACAAATTAATAGCCAGACATAAGGATTATATCAACCCTACAGCTAACGGAAATCTAAGTTGGCGAAGTGAAAGCGCATGTTCATCTAACTCAAAAGAAGCATTGGAAAACTAGTAGAACCAGATGTATGAAGTATCTACAAGAAGATGTGCTAGGATAACTAGATAAGTTCACTGGATTGGCACAATAGTGAGTAATCTACCCACATTTGATGGGATGAACCCCTTAGAGAACTTCTTATCAGAATTTGAGACAAGTGTACCAACACAACAAAGGTTGTTGGTGATGGAGGAGGCCATGAAAGCCACCCCAGCGAGATGGTGAGGGACACATAAAAGCAATATTACACACTGGACACAATGCTGAACTTTGATGACAGCACGATTTTCAGCACAAGTAGGAAGCAAAGAAGCATGGTACACAGGTTGAAGCTGCCCAAATGACCATGTATGAAGCTGTGAAGAAGCTTGGAGTGACATTCCTAGAGAACAAGGGGTACACAGATTCGTCAGTACGCTGGATACCACCTCGATTAACTAGTACCTTCAAGTAGAGTTGCACCTTGTCACTTCATAATGGGAAGGTATGACCCAGAATTTTATAACCACCTTTTTGTTTGACAGTGAATTTACTTTTGTAGATCAAGCACTACAGATAGTGAGATATAAAGTATTTGAGGAGGCATCTAGCCTCCCTTTGGAGTAAGAAGAGGATGAATGGACTGCGCCCCTCCAAAAACTGTAGACCTGCTACAACATTAATGTCGACGAAGATGATGACCCAGGGAAGGTGAATATCGCAGAAACAGAAGGTCATAGAGATGTGGAAGGACCAGGAGTTGAACTGCCATTCATTGGACAGTCGATAAAAATAAAGAAAGTCAATATCAGGACAGAGGAAACACCAAAGCTTGCCAATGTCGGAGATTACTGGGACGATGCTACCATTGACAAAATCACAGAATTATTGCATGAGTATTAGGACTTGTTCCCGGCCAAGTTTACTGATATGAAGGGAATCAAAGGACCTATGGGAGAAATGAGAATACCTTTGAAACCAGACATGAAGCCAATCAAGCAAAGACCCTACAGATTGAACCCAAAATATAAGGAAAAAGTGAAGATTGAGCTCGACAGAATGCTGGAAGCAGGGATTATTGAACCTGTCGAAGAGTCGGAGTGGATTAGCCCCATGGTAGTGCAAGATAAGAAGACAGGTGAGATCAGTATTTGCATAGATCTAAGGAAGATGAATGATTCTTGTCTACATGGTCCTTTCCCTACACCTTTCACAGACGAAGTGTTGGATAACGTGGGAGGCCAAGAAGTATATTCTTTTACAGATGGGTTTTCAGAATACCATCAGATCCACATCGCCAAGGAGGACTGTCATAAGACCAATTTTTCCATAGAGTGGGAATCCTACCAATATATAGTAATGCCATTTGGACTGAAGAATTCCCTAGCCATCTTTTCCAGGGTGGTGGTTGAAGCATTCAAAGAATTTTTACATAAATTTTTAGAAGCATACTTTGATGACTGGACTATTTTTAGTTTGTTGAAAAATCATATTGAATGTCTAAGGCTAATGCTGGATAAATGTAGGCAATGTCAAATTGATTTGAATTTGAATAAGTGCATCTTCTTCTCACCATTTGGAGTATTATTAGGTCATATTGTATGCAAACAAGGATTGTTGGTGGATCCATCCAAAATTGCAATTATAGTTGATTTACCACCACCTACATCAATCAAACAACTGCACACTATGCTAGGACACACTGCCTATTACAGGAAATTTATCAAAGGATATGCTCAGATTACTACACCAATGGAGAAGTTATTAAAGAAATATTGCCAGTTTACTTGGATAGACGAATGCCAACAGAGCTTCGACACACTGAAACAAAAGATGGTCATTGCACCTATTTTAGTCTTTCCCAACTGGAGCAAGGAATTTCATGTGCATTTTGATGCATCTTCTATTGCATTAGGAGAAGTACTGGCACAACCTGGAGAAGGATACATTGATCATTCGTTAGCATTTTCCATCAGAAATGTCTCCACCACTAAAATCAATTACACTACTACAGAGAGAGAGGGACTAGCCATGGTGTATGCATTGTAGAAATTCCGCTACTACTTGTTGGGAGGACACTTTAAAATTTTTACTGATCACTCCGCACTGAAATACCTAGTCAACAAGCCAATGTTGGGGGGGAGAATATGCATATGGCTTCTCCTGTTTCAAGAATATGATTTTGAGATCATAGTTAAGCCAAGAAGAATGAATAAGGGCCCAGACCACCTGTCGAGGTTGGAGCATGGCGAAGAACCTACTAGTCTGGAGGACACACTAATAGATGCACAGTTGCTCGCCATTAGAAATATTGATGACCAATTTGTAGACATAGTCTAGTTCCTGTCAATAGGAATAGCTCCAGCCGAATACACAATTCTGCAGAAGAAACAACTAGTGGTGCGCGCTGCAGATTTTTCACTGATAGTTGGTCAGCTATATAAAATGGGACCTGATGAGATCCTAAGAAGATGTGTGATGGAGGTAGAATTCCCTATGGTCCTCAAAGAAGCTCATGAAGGCATTGCAGGAGGACATTCTGTAGGAAAAGCACCTATGTAGAAGGTTTTGTGAGCTGGCCTTTGGTGGCCTACATTACACAGAGATGATAAAGAATATTCCAAAGCATGCGATGTATGTCAGCGAGTTGGAAAACCATCCTGAAGAGATGAGATGCCATTAGCACCACAGATGACCTTACAAGCATTTGAAAAATGGGCCATTGACTTCGTGGGACCTATAAACCCACCAGGAAAGTGCACAGGAGCAAGGTATATTATCACTGCGACAGAATACCTGACTAGATGGGCTGAAGCAAGAGCAGTCAAGGAATGTAGTGCAACTACAGCTGGACGTTTTATATTCGATGACATAATAACCAGGTTTGGATGCCCTAAGGTCCTTATGAGTGATCAAGGTACATACTTCATTAATAAGACAGTTGAAGCCCTGACTAAAGAATTTGTAGTCCACCATCAGAAGAGTACACCTTATCATGCACAAGCAAATGGAACGGTTGAAGCATTCAACAAGATCTTGGAGACAACATTGACAAAGATTTGTAGTGTGAATAGGGATGACTGGGATTTAAGAGTACTAGCAGTACATTGGGCTTATAGAACCACTTGCAATAAATTAACAACGTAGACTCCTTTCAAGTTGGTTTATGGTCTTGAAGCTGTTGTCCCAATGGAGTGCTTGGTACCAAGCTTAATAATTGTTGCATTTACAGACATGGATGATACTGGCGCTATTCATGAGAAGCTATCACAGTTGGTCGAACTAGAAGAAGACAGATTCATTGTAGGCTTCCATCAGCAAATTCAGAAGGAATAAGAAAAGGCCTATCATGAAAGACACATCAAGAAGAAGATATTCAGGCAAGGTGATTTAGTCCTGCTATATAACAGTAAGTTTACAAAACACCCTAGGAAGTTCATAATGCATTGGCTTGGACCATATGAGATTGTCTATGTTATAGAAGGTGGAGTTGCGTAGTTGAAGACATTGAAAGGAGACTAGAATGAAGGCTTGGTGAATGGGAGTCGGTTGAAGTTGTACTATGACAACTAGCTGCCTCATAGCTCTTAGTAGAATCAAGAAGACAAGGGTCCAGGTACCAGGTGCAGTTGAAACTGGGTACCAGACACAGAAAATAAAGTCTGCACAAGGATGGAAATGAGGCATAAATTAGAAAGCAAGGGCTACACTGCGCAGTCGAAAGTCAAAGAAAAACAAGAGGATTAGATCTCAAGTGCCTCGGGACGAGTCACAGGTGAGTGTTGGGGGCTTGTTGGCCCTGGGTTATGGAAGGAAGTGAAGAACGAGGAAGAAAAGGTAAAAACAAAGCTGCGCAGGAGACACAGTGGCTATCACTGGGTCGAAGTGATAAAAAGAACAGAGAAGATGGAGCGAAGTGCGGAAAAGCAAGCCGTTGGATGAGGAGATTGAGGATGAGAGATCAGCAAGGAGGATGGATCGAGGATGACTCAGGAAGTGGAAAAAGCCAGCATTAGATGCCTTGGAGCACCACGAGATGGAGAAGGAAAGACAGGCTAGCGAAGCTTGGAAATAATGGGTCAAGTTGACCTAGGGTTGTAGACACCTAGGGTTTTGGTAATTAGGGTTTTGACACCTAGGTTTCGACCTAAGGCTATTAGTGAGGGATTGTAATGTATAAATAGAGGTCGAGAGGACCTAGGTCGGGTCGATACTATGGTTGAGCCTTATTGTCGATTATTGTTCATCGGGAGAATATTGTATTAAGGGTGAGAGAAGTGCTGAGAGAGAGAGCCTTCTGGTATTGTAAGATCTTCAGCTAGGTGCAAAGATCAAGTCCTGCAACTGGGTGCACAGGAAGGGAGAGAGAAAGAGAGATGGAGAGAGAGGATCTGTTGGCTAAGAGAACAGATCAGAACTGTAATCTTTATCTTAATATATCATAAGAATAGTTTTGTGGACGTATCCCTAGAGAGAGGGTGAACCACGTACATCTGTTGTTGTGTGTCTGATTGATTCTTTGAGCTCTGATGTTGTTATATTATTATCTGTATTATTATATTAGATCAGATCTATAGCTGTGAAGGATAGATCTAGCTAGTTTAATGATAGATGCATGTTATGTTGTTGTTGTAATAAGAACCACTTGATATTCCCCTAGTTGTAGACATCTATGTCCTGCAACCCCCTCATAGTTGCTTCGGGTGAGACTGTATCTGCTTCGCAGGTGCTACTGAAAGGGCTAGTAGCTAGGGCTTGTTGGTGCGCTCTTGGAGCTGAAATCTGGGTCTGCCCCTTTTCCAACACAATGTTGTGACAACATTACTCTTAACACTTTGCATCGCAACCTGGGAAATTAAAATCAAAATAAAATCCCATAGGGTCTTCACCTCGTTCCTATTTTTTTAGTATGATTCTCACCATGTGAACATATGTTTTTGGAGTCGAACATGGTAGAAACCACTTGATTATCGGTCATTGATGTATACCATTAACAAGTGCGAGAGAGATCACCATTGATGTTAATGACTCTCAAGGTACTTTAAGTACAATCCTTTGAATGTGAATTGATGAGTTGAAGTCGAAAATTCAAATAAATCTTAGGATCAGAGGTCAATGACAAAAACCCCTACCAAAAGTGAGGATACTTTCCATTAGGGAATGCAAGTTATAAGTTACTAGTGTAGCCTCTAAATTAGCTTCCTAAATAATGATTTTGCGTCGATAGGAAGTGATTCGTCCCAGGAGGGCCTTGATGTATCCCCCATCAATGACATGAAACAAGACTCAAAATAAATTATAGTGATAATTCAGAATAATTTTTTAGAACTGACTCAGGGATGACCAATGAGATCAGAGGCTTAAATGAATGCAAAAAGGGGCAACACAATAGAAGGCTTAGGTTGATTTTTTCTCGAACATTGACATAACAAAGGTTTTGGCAGCACTGACTTGATGAAGATCACAAGGAAAGATATAGATTCCCAAGGCATGATCGGTAGGAGACAAGCGGATTTTCCAACTTCACAAAATGGTAGAAGATGGCATGTTCGAGAGTGATTGTTTCCATGAATATGGATTTAAAATATAGATTCCCTTCCCAATTTTCCCCCACCATGTTTGGTGAGTACCTCTTTATTTTTTAATGATCTTGAGGAGGATAAAAAATGCTCATGTATAAGCTCATCCTTCGGACAAGTCCCTTGGAGTTTGTTTAACGAATCCTAGGAAGGAATGGTTCGGTCCCTTATGGGTCTTCCATTGTAGATTTTACAAGTCAATAGGAAGTAAAATCGGTGGTTTTTCATGTTTAGAGAGTTTTAAAAACACATAAAGAAAACTCCAAAAAGTCATTTTTCATAAAATTAAGTCTCCCAGGTCCAAAACCGTATAAAATAATCTAGGGGAGAACTCTTCTAGCGAATACAAATGTACTTCTATAGCATACATTTTTCATATTTAGTCTAACGAGGTCGAAAAGGGGTAAACTGCCACTTGAAAGACACCCTTTCAAACCTTTTAATGAGTGTGAAAGGAAGCAAGTTCACTCAGCAATCTTTTCATTTTTAATAGGGTTTCGAAAATAGCTTTAAAACATCCCTTTAGAATTTATTTTTGAATTTTTTAAAGTTTTTTCCTCATAAAATGATAAAAATAATACATCACCTTAGTTCCATGTTTCGTATGAATGTCCCTGGTTGCACAAAATCAAACAAAAGTATTAATAGCACTTGGAACTATAGAAAAGTGGTTAATCATATGAAAATAATATGCCAAAGAATATTCTCTTAGGTCAAAAAGGGGCAAAACTCATTCATTTTTACCATTTTACCATTTAACCACTTGGAGTTGGAAAAATAGTCTATTTGTGTTGAATTTTCAAGTGTTGATTATGGACGATCCAGGCAACCAAATCTAGATATGTTTATTCCAGGTTGGTCCTCTCTTCCTCCCCTTTCAAATTTTATCTTTTTTTAAGCATTTTATTCAGTCTCTAGGAATTTATGGGTTCTAAACCAAGCCCTAAATCGCGCAGCAAAGTTGTCGCGGGCAACCTTTATCGAGGACTGGGAAAAATGAATTTGTCACAATCTTCTTGTCGGGAAGTGCGACAATGTCACTCTGTGTTTTAAAACGTAGAGAAACAAGCACAAAAGCCAAAATTTTCTTTAAAATAGGGTAAGAAGGACCCATAAATTTTGAATTTTGAGTATGGTTGAGGCTTGTTTATGTTCTTTACAGAAACAAATGTTAGAATGGAGGGAAAGAGAGCATGAGCTCGAAGATCAAATTGATCTTAATGATCCAAATACAATGGCCTCCCTTAGAAACTGTGGATTGTTGAAGTTTCTTAAGCTCAGTAGTATGAGGGCTCATGCTCCTCTTCTAGAACATCTAGTGAAGATGTGGGATCCTAACGATCAAGTTTTTAAGGTCGAGGCCCACGATATTTCTCTTGAGATAGAAGATATATACTTCTTGACCAGATTATCTAGGTGAGGATAAAGGGTTTCTCTATCCTTATTTTGAGGAGGGGGTGTGAAAACTGAGACTCTTGTGACAGACCATTGTTTTCCAGGGGCTAGTAAAGCCAGCGGAAAGATCCCAATTCGTGATGTGAGAGATATCCCTTTAAGGACAATATTATTTACCATTGTACCGGTGGTTGGGAGTCAAGTGCTCCATTTGGATACCAACACTAAGATGCAGTATGGTATTGATTGTATGGCCCCTACCATGTTTAACCGGTGTGAGGGATTGCTAGAAAACATGAAGGATCAACTGACCAAGTGTAAAAATGGACAATTGAAACAATTTGTATATGGATCCATTATGGTGTCCTTTTTCTTGGGCAGATTTCCTACCATGCATCTTCAAAGAAAAGAATGGGAAGAGGATCCCAACCCATGAGATCTATGTATGAAGAGGTGGGTAGAGATGATAGCCCGCCATGGTGGTGGACCAATTGTCTCTTATGATCGCTCCTTCATCAAATGGTTGAAGACCCAACTCATTATGATTGAGGATTATGTATATGCAGGGGTAAACTTCCAAGGAGATCCATATCTTGTTCTCTCGGAAGGGAACCAGTGGGGCGATGCAAGTAAAAATAAAGAAAAAAAAAATTCTTTAAATTTTATATGTATTTTTATGTGTATGGTTGCTAACTAGATTTCAAATTGTAGACATTGGTCAGCCGAGACCATATGGGGCTTCACCTATCCAACGGTGGGGTGAGATCGGTGTCATGGTGGTACACGACCGAGATTTTGATGATGGTATCGGAGATATCGAGCACAACCTGAAGAGGTTGACTATGGATATCCCGGATATACAAATTGATGATTTGTCGTGTGGGGTCCAACACCACACCGCCGGAGTTTCAGAACAAATAGCCCATCTTCTTTAATGCTTGGCCTAAGTGGTAGTGTGCTACCACGAGCACCATCATTAAGATCTATTAGTGGTCATGTTGATCATCGACATTTATGATTTAGAAATCTATAAGCTTTGATAATTTTTGTAATATTTTTTGAAAAACAATATTTTTGAAAAACTTTAATACAAAAACGATTTCTATTTATGTTCTTATGGTGTGTACAATGTGTATGTGTTTTTATAAATGACGCAAATTTCTATCTAACACGTAATTTTCTAAAGCATATGTAAGCGTGTTTGAATATCTTAGAATGTGTTGATATTCTAAATAATCAAAATTCCTTTCCAAGAGATGTACTTGTAAATATATCCTTAAAAGCGTGGGGTTTCTAATAGAATAAATGTTAGTCAGTTGTCATACCATGAGTTGAGAATCCAATCGAACAACCAAACGGTGAATGCTAAGTGAAATGGCTTTGGATAATAGTTCAATTATTGCACTATATTCCACAATATTATTAGTTGCACAACCAAGACATATGCCATGTAAACATATCAACTCGTCAGTGGGGGTATAAATAGCCCATGCAGAAGACGCGAGGTTCTGAGTACTACAAATAGCACCATTAGAAAATCCAAAATGAGGTAGAGAGAATGTTGACATCTGCAAACGAAGCACAAAGCATGATAAGTAGCAAACACAAAATGCGTAAAAGTTTAGAAAAGAAGGTCACACCAAATAATGGTACAATATATATAAAGAACAAATGCAAAATGACTTTAAGCATAGTAATTTTTAAGGTAAATCCTATTTTGAGGCTCACCCAAAGGAACATCATCATAATCAACTAACTCATAAGCCCCTTTTGCTAAGACACATTTGACAATGTAAGGGCCATGCCATAAAGTTTTGAATTTACTTTCTCCTAGAATATCCCAATCCTAATCATATAAAAGGACCAAGTCACCTTCGGAAAAAACATGAGGTTTAATATTCTTGTCATACTGAGATATGACACATTTCTTATGAGTTTCGTTAGCCAAAGTGGCATCACAATGCTTTTCATATAGTCGAGTCAAATGAAAAAAGCATTCTTCCTCGGTCGTTGTGTTAGGAAGCAATTCGATAGCTACTTTTAAGGATGGTATTTCACACTCGATAGGTAGCACTGCTTGTAAACCATAAACAAGTTGAAATGGAGTGAAACATGTGGTTTTTTTAACTAAAGTACGATATTCCCATAACGCTGAAAATAACAAAATATGCTAATTCATCTTATGAATCTCTATCATCCTATGAAGCATAGTGGTCAAAGTTTTATTGGTAGCTTCGACTTGACCATTGGCCTGCGAGTAATAAGGAGTTGAGTTTTCATGTTGTAAACCCAACTTGGATGTTAATTCCACCATCATATGATTGTGAAAATGATCCAGGTGGATATTGGTGCCCACCCACCTTTTCCAACTAGCTCAAAACAACTTTTCTGGCAATTTTGGCAATTTACTATTTTTAGCAGGTTTTAACTTCAGGGGCCATTTTGAGGGCCTAAATGAAGGTTTTTTGAGATAGAGGTTCTCAATGATAGCCAAAGGAATATTTAGCCCCCAAAATGAATCTACTCGACGATACCTTTCCAACGAGCTATCATACGCCTAAAACGGAGATCGTATGCAAAAGTTACGGCCCCGGGAAGCTGATGTACTAACTTACCCAAACGGGGCCCACATGACTTTTGGCGCTTCATCTCCTAGGGTTAGGTTT
>ML781777.1:384294-397119 GCA_009831015.1 Picea engelmannii
TTTTGCATAACAGGTTTCCCTTATTGCAGAGATTTATACATCTTATAGTTGTTATGATATTTTTATGTCTTGTTTGTCCTGCAAACCAACTCGAAGAGCAGCTCAGCTGATCGTTTACGAGAAGCTATTGAACCAATCCGGTGTGAGTTTACTTCCTCCGACCAGCTTCAAAGTCATCACATACGGGACAAATTAGGAGCGCTTCCAGGTCAGCTAATCTTTTCTTTGCTGTTTTCATTAAGTAGTTCAGTTTAGATTTAAGTTTAATTAGATTTATATAAGATTGTTTAATTTCAGTAAGTTTTATTTCTTTTTCATAAAATATAAAAAATCAAAAAGAGATTCCTGGCTGTCTTAGGGCAGAAAATACATGAGTTTTGCAGGTTTTAATTAAATCTGTAGATTGTTTATAATGTACATTTGTGAATAAGTAATATTGCAGCTGGTAATTAGATAGTTGATTTGAGTTATTATAGTAATTAGTAGATTGTATATAATAGTTAGAATAGTTATATTTAGTTTTAGTTTATTTATTAGTTTGTTTTAGTTAGATTAGTATATTAGTTAGTTTTTAGTTAATTTGTTTTATTAGTTTTAGTTAGTTTAGTTTCTTTTAGTTAGTTTGTTTCTTTTATTTAGTTTATTTAGTTTTAGTTTGTTTATTTAGTTTAGTTTTAGTTTTATTTGTTTTAGTTAGTTTAGATTAGTTTCTCTTTGGTTTTCTTAAAAGACCTTAGAACGGCCAATGGAGCCATTAAACTCGTCAGGGTGGTCCATTCCAAATGGCTTGGGTTATTTAGACAACCCCAGACCGGTTCCACTCTCCCAATTGACGGATGGTCAGTTTCGCCCGTCAACATAGTCCAAGGAGGATTATGAAACAATAAAGGACTCGTCGAAGCGCCAGAAAATACCACTGAAACATTGATACGCAATGAGAACTAATGGTCCACAAAAGTCATAAGATATACTAGGTCCACTAGAAATAAAAGATGTAGTTGGGATGCTAGTTCCTTCAAACACAGGTTTTGTAGAAGTGGATTGATCCATTGTTTAACTGGTGAAGAAGGATGATGGTGTATGTAACAGTGGGGTTTCACTATCCTTGATTAAAGAATGGTACCAATCGTTATCTATCCATGGAGATACAAGTGGTGCGGGTATTTGAACAACAATTGAATCATCATCGTCGGATAAAGGTGGGTTGAAATGAAAATGAAAATCATCGGGAGTATATTCTTCAACTATGACACCATCTGGAAATTCAGGATGTTGAGGACTACTCTGTAATGGTTCAGATACTGGAATGGGTGAAGGAACAATAGGTTGAGGACTAGAATGTAAGTGTGTTGAGTTTGAACTTGGTGAATGAAGTATTTCAAATTCGTAATCTTGGGTGACTTTAGGTTCAGTATTGTCAAAATCGGGTTCTTCAATCCTAGTGGTTTCATGTTGATCTACTTATGATCCTTCTATAGTTTCAGTAATAATTTATGGTTGTGTAATATCAAAGTTGGTATCTTTAGATGTTGTGTTTTTTGGTTCTTTAGGGGGTAAACCTTGCATTCTATGAGAACAATGAGGAGGTTCTGCCATGTTTTAAATTTTCAACAATTATCGATTATCTCCTAGGTCATCAAATGTAAACAACAAAACATTCTCTAAGAAATCTAGAAAGAAAACATACCAACAAAAAACATCTTCTCACACTGTAAAAACTAGTTGATGATGAAATCCAACATCGTAAGAACAATACGAGAAGGAGTGGAGATGGACTGGGTGGATCAGTTACGTTGGCGACCTACTTAATGGACTTACGCCATGGTGAAAGTCCCTTTATGGCGCAAGTTGTGGGTGACCCTCCAAGGAGCCCGAGTGAGCTTGATCAACGTCCGACCCAGGTACAGTGAAGACTCCCCTTCACCGTCACCTAATGTAAATACCCTAAATATTATGGCAACTAAAGTCACCAACTCATAATCAACCTCCATGTGAGTACAGTCGACAGTCGGTTCTGAAATTATGGGCGGGATATCAAGTCCAAAATTCCCCAAGAGGACTGAGAATAAGAGGATTGGATAAGCTTCAAAGGACTCTGGACGGAGTCGGGATTCACGAAGTTCTGAGACCAAATGAAAACAGTCACATCCCAATAAGAATCCCCAATATAAAATCGTTCCACTATGTTTGGTCAAGCCTCGGAGGGGTAATCTCTGCTTCTCTCCCACACGCGACCTCATGTTTATCCCCAATGTGAGAGGGGGATCCCAGCTATGCCTATATGAAATTGGATTTTTTCTCTTTACCACAATATTCTATGTTGGTTTTGGAAGCTTTCAAAAGTTGACCTCACAACCTATTCCAAATCTCTAGCCTAAACTAATGTTGGTTTGCTATCAAGAAAATAAAATTTCCTAATGGATTTTATTAAACGCTTTGTTTTAGAGGTTGTTGTTTACACAGGGTTATGGAAATGAAACTCATGATGTGAAACCTTGACTCAAAAGTGTACAAAAGGATATGAGATGAAAATTTAAATTCGATGAATCCTATGTACGTGAGAGAGAGAGAGAGAGAGAGAGAGAGAGAGAGAGAGAGAGAGAGAGGTTTCTTTGTTTAAGAATACAAGTACCTTTTCCAAAATTTCTATAAATAGAGATGTTTTCAAAAAACACAAATTTCAATTTTAAATGTTTCAATTCCAATTTTCCTCAGATGATCCAGAATGGAATAAGATTCTTCTTTATGGAAAAGAAATATGCTTCTCTTTTAAAAATTTTCTTTCAAATAAATATATGAAATTGCAAAAGAAAGAAAAGAGATATACTGAAGCAAATGAATCACATCCATAACTTAAACAAAGAGAAAAAATCATAACAAAGCTACAAAGACTTAAAGCCAAACTCAATTCAAAAGTCTTGAAACAATTCTTCAACTAGAGAGTTCAAAGCTAAAGAATTCACTGAAGAAAACACTCAATCACTATCTAAAAAATATTCAAGAAAACAATAGCAACAGTAATTGAAAATAATTCAAAGACTTGGCCAAGAGATTATATCATTTTCAATACAAGAAAAACTGAAGAAAGCAAGTTAAAAAATACCAATGGTGAAAAGTAGTTCCAGATTACCAAGAAGTCTGTAAATCAATAAATGAATCAGCCCAAATACTTCTATAACATCAGATCTCAGACCTAGGAAATAAAGAAATTTTTAAAAATAAAATTTTCAAAAAGTTGTCGCATGTGGCTATGACAGAGAGTGCGACAAGTTAAGTTGTCACAGACAGAGAAGTATACACAGTGCGAAAATGTCACTCTGTGACTCAAATAAAAGTGTGACGAGAACTAAAGTCCATAAGAACTAAAAATAAGCTCAATATTTCCAGAAGAATTTGGGATTGTCTGATCAAACAAAGTGAAATGATGACTGAGGAAGACTCAAATAGGACACATGAAGCTCACTATGGGAACAAATCTAGAAGATCGTACTGAGGAAGACTCAAATAGGACACATGAAGCTCACTAGGGGAACAAATCTAGAAGATCGTTCCCCAGTATGGTCGCCATTTTTGTTGTGGATAAATTAGTGAATGCAGACATAAACCAATCTCCCTAGTCTAGGCAACTGAAACTAGAACAAAACGAAACAAAATACACTATTTTCCTTAGGTTAAAAAGAAAAAAAAAGATAGAAGTTCATACCTTTTTAATCGTTGCTTGTCCTTGCAAGTTGTAACTCCAATTTCTCGATTAAATGTTTCGTAAAAGTAGAGATCTACAAGAGGAACAAACAAAATAGTAAAAGCAACCAATATCTATATATCTCAATGAACCTATGTAAATAGCCAAGCAAAAATACATACAAAGATCATTGGAAATATTAGTTAGGAAAGGAAAATGTATCACTCTATTAAATAATTAGAAAACAACTTGCAACCAGTGCCTTGGCATTGAAAATCTCCTTCCAGCAGTTAAATGCTTCAATACCCTCATAACCTCCATAGATGTCATGATAATCACTAGAACACTATAGCACAACTAAATCTCTTAGGGCCAAAGTGAGATTCACAAACTCTCAATTGCAAATCTGGATCTATTCTCAATTCACCGTAATTTTGTTATTCCTCTATTCTTTCTTCCTTTTTTCCTTTGGAAGTTGGCTCTTTTATAGAGTAGAGAGGAAGCCATGAAGAGGTTAGGATCTCACCAAATTAGGAGAGGCGGGTGATATCCACATTGATCGGTAAAAAACTCATCATCGAAGCTTCTCTTCCAGAACCTTTGAGAATATCTTCTTTTTCCCATGTATGAAAGGTTGTCGCACCCTTAAATCTGAGAAAAAAGTGACATTGTCGCACTTGGTAGTGATGCAGACTCCGACAAGTAGAGTTTTTGCACCTTGCTAAAGTGAAACCATTGAAAATTATTTAATTTAGGGACTTGTTAGAGTTTCTTGTTTCCAAAAGACTTCTTCCCAACTCTCCTTCATAATTCTTATGCTTTTAATGTCTCAAAGAATAGATAGTATAAGCATCTGTGAAAAAATGTTGTGTAACAACAATGTTGGGTCACCATCACACGGGGACCATCCTTCTTAACCCAACCCAATTGTTAGGGTGTCGGGTGAGGGGTAGTAGGAAGTTCCAACCATTGCACCAAATCCTGAGAAACCAAATTCTCTTAGCTACCATTGTTGAGAATGAGCGTGGCTGGTGTAACGTCCCCAGACTCCCAAGATGGGCCACATCACACAATCTCAACTTCAACCTCTAGGATATTCTTTGTAGCAACCAAGCTCACCACTAGACAATGCTACTTCAAAATTCCTGGCATGCAGATACTACTTATACCGCTCCCTATTACAAGTAGACCTGATTAACTGTGCACAACCCTGAGGTACTGTGCCCAGACTTGCATTGAGCCTCACTCTATGATTAAACTTCTTTTAATGCAAATATAGTAGTGGAATAAATGTTGCAAATCCTCTGTGTGCTTTATCCTTTTAGTACACATATATATATTTGTGCACTCAACGCTTCTACACACAAAGTACTACTGTGTGCGTAATCAATCCAATACTACACACAAAATTCTATCACTTTGTGTGCACGGACTTCTTCACTACACACTCGGTGAATCATACCATGCCTTGGTATCTTCTAATCATACCACAGAGTTTAACTTACAGGAATACTTAGGAATTTCCATACTTCTCATGAGAAACAATACATATATATTCATTATACATGTAGCTAACAAGAAACACGTATAACTATCGTGCTTACATGTGATGCAACATACAGTAATAATAAACAAATTCATAAAGAATATGAACCCATTTAAAATATAACATTAGAGCATACAATAATTAAAAAAGTGTGTGAAGGACACTTATCTCTTATGAAAAAACACCAACTGTGTGCAGGACTCGAACATTCCTCCTAGCCATAGACTTTGTCACTCATAATCTTTCAACAACAGGTCACTCCCGAGTTGGGCTTAAAATCCACAAGAAAAAGGGTTCCTATCACCAAACTATGGTATGATATTCAACAAAAGACTTGGTCCAAGGTGACGAATGTTGCAACTAGCCTACAGTCCCTTATTTTCCACATGCTTGTCCCACCCTAGGAATGTTGGGTGTGTGTTATATTCTTTGCACGAGTACCAGTGTTTGCATTGCGTCGGGCGCGCAAGCGGGTTTGAGGGGGGTGCAAGGGTAGCGCCCCTGAGATTTTTTTTTTACCTCGGGAAATGTGTCACATTTTTGCCTCGATTTTTGTGTCCATTTTTGGGAAGTTTTTTGGCACATGGTTTTTTATCGATGGTTTTCTATTTCCGGTTAAGGAGTTAGGTTTGTTGACTAATCCAGGAAATTGGGTTAGGGTTTTGGATGTCATTGGCTCCTATATGTATATTGTATTGTAAACAATGTATCACTATGAATGAATATAAAATATGTTGGTTTTCCCAGTTTGGGTTTCCAGGGGAAAAATATCTCTATAATGTTTGCATTTTCCATTGTATATTCTTTGTTCTTTTACTAAAAATATGTTTGCAATAAATATTGTACAAGGTTAAAAAATACATTTTGTATCAGAGCTTTGTTGGCTTCAGGGGGACGCCTTTGTGGTCAAGGGTTTGGCTGGGGACTGTGATAAGCCTTGTTACAGTGGGAGATATGTGGTATTGATTTTTTAGGTGAAAAGAAATGGCAAGCGATTCGAAAATGGAGGTCGAGAAGTTTAATGGGAAAAGTTTTGAGTTGTGGAAGCTTAAAATGGAAGATCTATTGGTGGACATAGATCAATGGATCGCGGTAGATCTAGGTACTGCACCTACATGAACTTCAGAAGATGACTGGAAAAATTTGGATTGGAAGGCGAAGAGCACAATCTGACTGTGTCTCTCAAATTCAATATTACTTGTGTCAAAGGAAGCTACAACCAAGGATTTATGGGATAATTTGGGGAAGTTGTATCAATCTAAGTTCCTAGTAAATAAACTATTCCTGAGAAAGAAGTTGTATAACCTGAGGATGAGACATGGAGACTCGGTGGTAGAGCATTTGAACACCTTCAATACTGTGGTAAGTCAGTTAGTATCTATTGAGATTAAAATTTCAGATGAATATAAGTGTATCAGTTTACTGTGTTCTTTACGAGAATCGTGGGTTAGTCTAGTTGTGGCCATAGGTAGTAATACAACTGCCTTGAAGTTTGATGAAGTGGTCTCATCATTGTTGTCGGAGGAGATGAGACGAAAGAATATGGAAGGACAAAGAACAGACGCATTATTTTCAAGAGGATTATCCCAGGAAAGAAATAGATCTAAGTTCTCAAGTGGGAGATATAAGTCTAAGGGTAGATCTAAATCTCATGGAAAGTCTGTAAAGGTGTGTTGGATAAGTGGAAAAGAAGGGCACTACAAGAAGCAGTGTAGATCAAAAGTTGAGAAAAAGAAGGGATCTGAAGAATCTCTTTCTACGGAAGAAAAGACCTCCAAGGAAGAAGGAGGGGATGTGTACTTGGATTCTTCAAGCACACATGAAGATCATGAGGCATGGTTGGTCGACTCAGGTGCATCCTTTCATATGACTCACCACAGGGAGTGGTTCTGTGAATATGAAAGGTATGATGGATGTAATGTTTTCTTAGGTGATGACTCGACAACCAGAATCATAGGTTGAGGAAAAGTCAAGTTGAGGCTCATAGATGGAAGGATTAGAACACTACACAGTGTTCTGCACATCCCAAGATTGGCCAAAAATTTGATTTATGTAAGAAAAATAGACGATGCAGGAGTAAAAACAATATTTGGAAAGGAAACTTGCACGATGGTTCGAGGAGAAATGGTGTTGTTGAAGGGATTTTGGTTTGGAACTCTGTATAATCTGCAAGGAATCAATATTAGTGATGGGTGTAATAGTTCCATTATTCCTGATATTGGAGTTGAAGAAGAAAGAACTCTTACATTCTCTGGAGAAAAGGTTATGATCTGGCATCAAAGACTGGAGCATATCAGAGAGAAGGGTCTTCGACTACTGCACGGTAAAGGTATGGTTGAAGGTATGTCTAAATGATCTCTGGATTTTGATTTCTGTGAACATTATGTATATGGGAAGCAAAATCAGGTAAGATTTCCCTCTGGTGCATTGAGGGCAGAAGGAATTTTATAGCTAGTTCACAGTGATGTTTTTGGACCTGTATTGTTCCAATCATTGGGAAAATCTATGTACTATGTCTCATTTATAGATGACTTATCGAGGAATACTTGGATATATTTCCTCAGGAAGAAATCTAAAATATTTGACAGGTTTAAAGAGTTTAAGGCTCTCATTGAGAATCAAACAGAGAAAAGAATTAAGGTGTTGAGGACAGATAATGGCAGAGAGTTTCGTGGGAATGAATTTGAAGAATTTTGTAAAAGTGTGGTATAGCAAGGCAGAGGACTACTCCATATACACCTCATCATAATGAATTTGCAAAAAGGATGAACAGGACGTTGATGGAAAAAGCAAGGTGCATGGTCAGTGGTGTCGGGTTAGGGCAAGAATTCTAGGCAGAGGCAGTGGATACTACATGTTACCTAGTCAACAGATCACCCTCATTAGTGTTGGATGACAAGACTCCATAAGAGGTATGGACTGGTAAGAAACCTTCTCTCACACATCTCAAGGTATTTGGTTGTGATGCATATATTCATGTTCCAAAGGAAAACAAGAGTAAGCTAGATAAAAAGGCTGAAAAGTGTATCTTTATTGGATATAAAGACTGTCTCAAATGTTATAAGCTTTGGAACCCATAAACTAAGAAGGTAGTGTATAGATGAGATGTGGTATTTAGAGAAATGAAGGATGTTGTTAAACGGGAAGTCCTACCAAGTAAGGAAGAACCAGAGAAAATAGAGTTTGATTTAAAGGATGATGAATTAGACTCTACAAAAGAACAAGAATCAGAAGAAGAAGATCCTCATACTCCAATATTGAGGATATTGGTTCGAGAAAGAAGGCTACCAGAAAGGTATACTCCATCTGATTTCCATTCAATTTTTTCTTTGTCTATTATGGATGATGATCCTAGAACTGTCAGTGAGGCAATGAATTCAGAGGATGGAAATCTCTGGAAAAGGCCATGGATGAAGAAATGGCAGCCTTGGATAAGAATGAGGCTTGAGATCTAGTGGAGTTGCCGACTAGAAGAAAGCCCATTGGAAACAAATGGCTATTCAAAAAGAAGTTGAATCAAGAAGGAAAAGTGGAGAAATACAAAGCTCAGTTAGTAGCAAATGGTTAGTCCTAGGTTGAGGGATATGATTTTAGTGATATTTTTTCTCCTGTTGCCAAGTTAACCTCTATAAGATTTATGTTATTTGTTGATGTTGCATTTGATTTTGAAGTATAACAGATGGATGTGAAGACAACATTCCTACATGGGGATCTGGAAGAAGAAATCTATATGAAGCAGCCATAAGGATTTGTTGTGAAGGGAAAGAAGGAGTTGGTATGCAAGTTGAAAAAGTCCCTATATGGTTTAAAAAAATCACCAAGGATGTGGTATCAAAAATTTGATACTTATATGTTGGGACTTGGTTTCAGAAGAAGCAAAGAGGATCATTGTGTGTATTTTAAATTAATTGGTGATCATTTGATTTATTTGTTCTTGTATGTGGATGACATGTTGCTGATAGGAAACAACAAGGAGATTATCCAAGATGTGAAAACTCAGATGTCCTCTAAATTTTACATGAAGGATCTCAGTGCTTCAAATTTCATTTTGGGCGTGGAAATTAAAAGAGATCGAAAAAAGAGGAAACTCTAGTTAAATCAAAGAAAATATGTCGAGACAATATTGCAGAGGTTTAATATGCAGAAATGTAAACCAGCCAAGGTTCCTATTCCTGTTGGTGTAAAGTTATATGTGGATCAGTGTCCCAAGACACAGGAAGAGGAGGAGGACATGTCTCGTGTTCCATATTCAAGTGCAATTGGCAGTTTGATGTATGCAATGGTCTATACTAGACCAGACAGTGCACATGCAGTGGGAGTTTTGAGTAGGTATATGTCAAAACTAGGGAAGGAGCATTGGACAATAGTAAAAAGGATTTTCAGGTATTTTTGTGGCACTGCTAGCCATGGATTGTGCTACCAAAGAAGAATGAGATTGGGAAGAGTGGTGGATATACATGGCTTCGTGGATGTAGAATGGGTTGGATATCTAGATCGTAGGAGATCTACAAGTGGGTATGTGTTTAACCTATTTGGAGGAGCAATAAGTTGGATGAGAAAAAGACAGGTTGTAGTGGAAATTTCAACTACATGAGGTGAATACATGGCAACCACTCATGCAAGTAAGGAAGCAGTATGGTTAAAAATATTTTTTTGAGGTATTGGGTTGGTACAACAAGTTGTAAGGATAGATTGTGACAATCATAGTGCAGTTTTTTTGGAGAAGAACCTGGCTTATCATTCAAAGACAAAGCATATTGATATTCAATATCACTTTTTGAGAGACATGGTTGAGAAAAGAAAGTATTGCTTATGAAGGTTGACACTTTGAAGAATGTTGCATATTCATTAAAAAAATCTGTGAGCATTGAGAATTTCTCTTGGTGTAGAGGATCCATGAGCATTGTTGCCCTGGATTGTTGACTATGTAACCCTGTAACCCCTTGTATGCAAAGAAACCAATGAGTGGGAGAATGTTGCGTATGTGTTATATTATTTGTAGGAGTAATAGTGTTTGTGTTGCGCTAGGCGTGAAATCCCCTCGTTCGAGGGTAGCACCCTCGAGAATGTTTTTTTCCTCGGGCAATGTGTCGCATTTTTTCCTCATTTTTCATGTTGCCTCGATTTTTGTGTCCATTGTTGGGAAGTTTTTCGGCACATGGTTTTTACCGATGGTTTTCTATTTTCGGTTAAGGAATTAGGATTTTTTACTAATCCAGGTCATTGGGTTAGGGTTTTGGATGTCGTTGGCTCCTATATGTATATTGTATTCTAAATTGTGTATCACTATGAATGAATATAGAATATGTTGGTTTTCCCAGTTTGGGTTTCTAGGGGAAAAATATGTGTAATGTTTGTATTTTCCATTGTATATTTTTTGTTCTTTTACTGAAAATTTGTTTGTAGTAAATATTGTATAACGTTAAAATATGCAAGGAAGTGTTCCCCTTATCCGCTCAATAGTCCTTCGACTACCCCACTTCCCTTCTAGGGCTTCACCAATAGGATGGACATGAAGTCTCAGAGCCTTATATTTAAGGCCCAATGCACCATGGAACAATTCCCAGCAAAATCCCACCCAGAGAGAGATCTCACGGGCCTGACAAATCGCCTCTTCAACAGTAAATAAGCCTTCCCAAGCACAAGGTTAAGCAAAAATGACAATAAGTTACAAAAAAATATGTATTCCTTCTCAAAGGAATTTCCTTCTGAGGATTTCAGAATGAATGATTCCCCCCTGAATTACACTAAGGCTAATAATATATATTGCATGCCTTCAACTCGACACTTGTCACCTTCAGAAGTAGCTTTAGCCACTTGGTGACTCGTCCCCTACCCTCAGGAACTTAGGATAAATACATATCCATAAATTAAACTTTCAGAAATATTAATAAAATATTCCCTTGACTTAAGCTTCCAATTTTTTCCTTTTCCCTGGAGTTTATCCCCCGTCTCTTTTCATATGAGTTGAGTCTACACGTAGAGATGTGATTATATTAAAAATCTCAAGGGTGATTACATTTACAATATAGGCACACTGGACTTTTGCATCCAAGCTCACTAGCCTTAAAATACAAGCATATGTACAAAGGCTCTCTTGCTCCACTTGAATCACATTTCAATCAATGACATGATTAGCATCAGGTATATACTTTTTAAGTAAAGAAACATGGAATACATTATGAATACTCAAGGATTTAGGCAATGCAAACATATATGCGATAGGAATGTTCTTCTCCAAGATTTCAAATCGCCCACAATAGTGTGCTACCATCTTAGAACAATTCCCCAACTTTAGGGAACTATTCATGGCTTTCACTTTCAAAAACATGTGATTACCCACTTTGATTTCTCTGTGGATTCTGCCTTTATCTGCACAACTCTTTTGCATGTCTTGGGAAGCCTTTACGTTCTACTTTATCTTTACCATCTTCTCTTCCATTTTCCAGAGCAGATCTGGCCCAACTATTGCACAGTCTTTTGGGTTATCCCAACTCGCAGGCATGTTGCACCTTCTACCATACAGTGCTTCAAATGGACTCATCTTTAAAGATGTTTGATATCCATTGTTGTAATAAAACTCTACCAAATGTAAGAAGTCTTCCCATTTTGATGGTTTATCCATCACATACATCCTTAGCATATCTTCTATTACCTGATTTACCCTCTCAGTCTGTCCTTCTGATTATGGGTGATATGTTGTGCTAAAGTTCAAATCTTTCCCAATTCCTTTGAATAATCCCTTCCAATAATTTGAAGTGAACTTGGGATCTATGTCAGACACAATTTCCTTAGGCATACCATGCAATTTAGCAATTTCTTGCATGTACATCTCAACAATGTTGGTGTCCTTGTGCGTTGATTTCACTGGAACAAAATGGGCAACTTTAGTAAGCTTTTCCACCACCACCATAGTAGAATCATGTTTCTCGAAAGTCATAGGCAACATAGTTACAAATCTGTTTTTATAACTTCCCACTTCCACTCAGAAATGGACAAAGGTTGTAGAAAACCAGATGGATGTTTTTTCTCATCCTTGACCTTCTAACATTCAAGGCATCTAACAATAAAATTAACAATTTTCTTCTTCATACATAACTAGTAGTATTTCTTTTTGACGGCGACAATTGTCTTCTAGTATCCTGGATGTCTAGCATAAGGAACCTTATGCATCTTTGAAAATATTAGGCTTTTCAACTCCTAATCATTTCACACATAGACTCTGTGTCTATACATGAGGATCCCATCCTCTCTTAGCTCATAACCTTCTAAATTATGTTGTGACATACCTTGTTGCAAGTTTGCCTTTATGTCCACATAGCGCATATCTTATTTGGAAACTTATAAAATTATGTCACACAAATATATCTGGTACATTATAATGGTTGTAGCATGCATCCCATGCACTCTCATATTGAGTTCATCAACCACCTTGTTTTATTTACCTCTGATATTCTTAATATCAAAGTCATACTCGCTAAGGAATTCCAGCCATCTACTTTGTCTAACATTTAAAGTTGCCTAACTAAATAAATATTTCAGACCATAGTGGTTTGTCCTCGGCTCAAATATTTTACCCATGAGATATTGCCTCCAC
>ML781777.1:406302-422524 GCA_009831015.1 Picea engelmannii
GATTCAAACCATTCAAACCCAAAAATTCTTGATCTGGGCGAAAATTTGGCTATTCTGGCCTTGACAGCTTTCAACAGCGCACTTGCCTGAAAAATCTGCTCCTGCGCTGTTGAAAGTGCAGATTTTTTCAAAATCGAATTTCTCAGTCATGGAGAGTCTGTTTTGCATGTTTAAATAGTCGATCAACATCTACAAATCCTAGAATTTCCAACGGTTCTTTTAGATCTGCATTTGGAGCTTGGGAAGGGATTGAAAAGTGCCCTGCAAGTTTAAGTATCATCCTTTCCATTTGCAATTCAAAACTCTAAACGGTCTTTTGTGAACAATGTCTGATATGGAACCAAAGATTTGATTTTATGTTGCCAACCCGGGAGTACAGCCTCTGTTAGCTGTTGATAATCTTGACTTTCCTCAGCGCGCCTCTTTGTAAGCCCCTATTAGCTGCGGAAAGTATGCACTTTCCACAGTGCACCGTTTTGTAGAAGATACTCCTTAGCTGTGGAAAGCATGTACTTTCCACAACGCGCCACCCGTGACTGATTGTCAAACCTTTTAATATTTGTCACTTTCAACAGCGTGTCAACTGATGAAAAGATCTCCTTAACTGTTGAAAGTGAGCACTTTCCACAGCGCACAATGAATCTTTGAAAACACGTTAGCTGTGGAAAGGAAAAATGACAATTTTGACGAAGAAGACTTAACAATCCAAATTATTTCTAAGTCAAACCAAAATCTAAAATTTTTCTCAGCGATAAAAACTCAAAAGTAACTTGAGGTCGCTACCAATAGCCATGATATCCACTACAAAATTCAACCGAAAGAACGGTTTCATTTTGGGAGTTAACAGTACCTTTGAATCTTCACATGTTCATCCTTGATAAAAGGAACACATTTTAGCTCTAAAAATATCCTTTCATACTCATCTATGGTCATGCTCCCAAGCTTGAGTTCAAAGAACTCCATTTTTCTATCATAGTAGTGCTTGGTTAAATATTTATTTTCAAAATATCACTTGAATTCCCTCCAAGTAACGTTCTTCTCATCAATGTTTTGCACTTGCACATATTGATCCCACTGCATTGATGCTTTCCCATTGAGCTGATAAATGGCAATTTTTCCTTCTGCCTGCGAGGAGTAATTATGCATCTCGAAGTATTTCCTCAAGCCCAACAACCAAGTTTCTGCATCCTGATCCTTCTTATGCTCACCATAAAAAGTATGAGGATTGATCTTATTCATTTCCCCTTGTAGCTTGTCCACCCCAGTCCTTCTCTTATGCTTTCTGATAGGAGATGGACTTGAACTACTGTGTGCTTTCCCAGCTGAATATCTTGGAGAGTGATGGAGATAGTTGTCAGCACCTTTTGTTTTTCTTCCCTCATCATGAGATCTGTGTCTTCATGGACTACTTATCTCTATCTCCTTATCCATGTTTTTCTCAATTCTATCAAAGCTTATAGCAACTTGATGTTGAAGACTTATTGTTCCTCCTTGGCTTTCATAAGCCTGTCGATATTAGCTTTATAACTTTGGTCATCCTTTTGAAAAAAATTTATGGACTCTACCAAGTTCATACTCTCTTCTAAGCCTTCCCTATGTCCATTGGATTTTGTACCTTCAACACCCATACCAGTGTACAACCTTTCCATTTCTTCATCTAGACTATAGGTTCTATGCACACTTGCCATGCTTTTAATCTTTGCGTTGATCCTTCCCTGAACTAATCGTTGTTAATTCTGCAAAAAGTGTAGTCGACAAGATTTGTTAGACTAATTAATGTGACAATTTTATGAAATATATGCAAAATTTGTCAGAATCGTTTCTTTTATTTTCCTTTGGATGATTTTTAACATCCCTCTTTGGCTCAGGAGCAGGTGTTGATATCATTGTCACACCTGAGCTACCCGAAACATCTGATCCAGATGCAATACCTTTTACTACTGCCTATTATTTACCTGGTACAGATGTCCGCCAGCTAACCACATCTTGACTATCCCTCTGCAAATGGTCCACTACACAATGGTCCTAGATACTATGATTCCTCATACTAGGATTACAACGGCTAGCCAAGGCCCCATTGGCACATCTCTTTCGCCCAGATTCACACCAACACTTCCACCCAGATATCATGCGTTGAATGCTTCTATTCGCACTCCTACACAAATCTCATCCGGGACTCTTGGCGTTTCCACTCCTTTTGGGCACCATCTCGTTCCCGGTTTCATTCCGACACTTCCTCGACCCCCTTTCAGAGGACCTCTTCCATACTCTATCAAAGGCACCAACCCTAGTGGCACCATCCTGTCTTTCACACCTAATTACTAGATTCCTATAGGTGGACAATTTCACCAAGGAGGCCAAACCAAATCCCCTTTTGCAGGAAAAATCCCAATTGGGACGCAACCCCCAATTGGAGGGCAACCCCCACCGACCCTGCCCTATGGAAAAAACATACCTCCATCCTTGTCCCAGTATTGGAATTATCTTATTCAACATAATCCTCCCTCGACTGGGGGGAAACAACCTCAAGCTAGCTCCTTCATACCCCTTAGTACAGGCCAATCATATCCAAGCACGTCCAATCCTATTTTGGGCTCGAACGCTCAACCCCACGCCCCTGTTCAAGGGTATAACCCTATGAATTACTTTCCTCCACACCAACAACCGAATCTTCCTGGATCTTTGCATTATATGCAAACTACTTATGGTCCCACTGGTCTATTGATGAGACTCCCTCCCCAAAGTCACCAGTACCCACATGTGAATAGACAGTTACCCTTGTTAGCCACCCTAGACATCCCCGATCTGTCGAGGATTTTAAATGATCCGATCCATCACTCTCCTCAATGGCCCGCTATACCGACCAAACTACCATCCAACATCACTAAATTCGATAGTAAACTGGGAGAGGACCCGAACAATCATGTAATGAATTTTCACCTTTGGTGCTCATCCAACTCCTTGATGGATGACTCTATTCATTTACGCCTTTTTCAGTGAACCCTCACAGGTTCCACCGTGAAGTGGTATATAGAATTACCATGAGGGTTCTTTGCCGACTTCAACACCCTCACTATGGATTTCCTCACCCACTACCAGTTATCGATCCGTTACGAAACAGGAACTGAGATTTTGAGTTATTTCAAACAAACCAAAGCCACTCATATCTCTAATCACATTCATGAGTTGTGACAGAGATGACGTCTCATCAAAATCGAACTTCCTGATCAGTTGCTAGCAGAGTGGTTCATGAAATCATTCGTGAACGAAATCGCTCGTGACATCGCCATGGGTGGAGTTGTCATAGAAGAACAGGAAATCAATCATGCTCAGTACCTCGACCTCATTTACTCACTAACATGTACTCTTTACGACTTACTCCATGACGCACCTCGTCCTTCTACTTTCACTACTTCAACTACTCCTGCTGCTTCTCATGCAGCTGACAGAGTGATTGGCACTTTCCATGCCCAACCTCATTCCGTCCAAACCTCTAGCAACAAACTCAAATCCATTTCTTCTAATGTTCAAAATGCTTCATCTCCTACCCCTTCCACTGGAAAGACTTCTGAGGTGAACTCCATTCAATCTACCCCCACCGGCAAAAATAAATCCAAAAAAGGAAAGGGTAAGAACAAGGAGGATAAAAATAATCCAAAATATGAGAAAACCAAAACACCACTTGTTGATGATAAGGATAAGCACAAACCCCGATACCCTTGTCTTATCTATGGTGATGATCACTACACTAAGGATTTTCCACGGCGGGCCCAGGTTACTAAGTTCCTTCATCACAACCCTTTCCTTCTCAACAACAGGCCTAATTGGTCATTTATGACCAACCTTCCCCCTCCAATACATCCTATGTCTTAATGTGTATAGGTGATTCAAAGAAGAATGGCATCACACTTACCACTCGAGCCAAATATTATTCTTCCTCCAAAGAGAAGGTTGATGTAATACCTCCTTCGTTGGTCCAACCATCTCCCACGACTCCACCTACCAATGATCCTCTTCATCTCGAACGACTGAGACTAGATACAGTCCTTCACCCTCCCCCAAAGGGTGTTGTTCGAAAATTAGCTTTCAATCCTCATGCACGTGCTGCCCAGAACTACAGTATTGTCAAAGATCTGGCCCAAGAACCATCCACAATGTCATCCCTTGAAGTCCTTCAGAGTTGTCCTATACAACATAAGACACTGTTGAAAGATATTGGTGGAATCGAACCTACAGATATAAATTTAATAATTTTTGACTTGGAAGATCACATTCCAAATACAAGTTATTGTCTCCGAAAAAAACATTTGTAGAACAATTATTGATGAGGGTGCCTCGACGTGTGTCATGTCTATTACCTGCTGGAAATCCATCGACTCTCCTCCTTTGACTGAATCCCACAACATGCTCAAAGCCTTCAATGGCTATGGTTTTAAGCCTTATGGTGTCCTCCCTTCATTGCCTATTATGTAAGAAGGCAAAACGGTCAACATTGAAGTGGAGGTTTTGACGCTCCTCTCGATTACAACCTTCTACTTGGCCATAGTTGGATCGATTCCATGAGTGAAATTGTGTCCACCCTTTTCTATGTCGTGCGTTTCCCACATCAAGGAAAAGTAGTTACCATAGACCAATTGGACTTCTTTCACTCTGATGCATGTACCGATAATGTACCTTTCTTTGCAAAGCCCCCCCTAGATATGAGAACGTCAGTGTCAGTCTTCTTAAATATTCCTCTTTGATGGGTACTTTCCCCATTCCACCACCCAATGTTCCACATCTGTTTTTCACCTCAATCAACATGATCTCCACCTCTGTTCACAGAACCCCTGCATATTATGACCCGTGGATGGTACCCAACCTCGACGATCATCTTCGTTATGGCAAAAAAATGCCTTCGAGTCCAGTTGAATCCACTTATCAAGCCATTCAATCGAAAACCCCTTCTACCCCCTCTCTTGGTGATTTATCTCCGAATCCATTCCGCATCATTTTTCCTACAGAAAAGATGATTATGTCTATTATGTCCATGGAAGACACCCCTTGGGATGATGGACATCATCATTCTATCCTCTTCCTAGAACAACACACCATCGAGGGTTACCAACAAATATCGACTCTGTCGACCATTGTCATCATTTATACCATTCTCGAGTCTACACACGATATGTTCTACGAAGGGAACTTAAGTAATATCTCACCCACCATCCCCCTCGACATATCCATAAAACCTGGAGTTGTTGAAAATGTGCATATCGGAGCTTCGTGTTCCCATGACGAAGTTGTCACCTAGAAGTCTCTTTTCCAAGAATTTCATGATGTCTTCGCATGGAGCTATGAATAAATGCCAGGGATTGACACCGACATTGTGGTACATGATATTAAGACATACCCAGACGCTAAACCCATCCACCAATGACTTCATCTGGTCCACCCACGTAAAGCATCCGCTATCAAGCTTGAAGTTGAGAAACTTCTCAAAGCTGGATTTATTTACCCAGTGGCTCTAACTGATTGGGTTTCCAATCTTATTCTGATTGACAAGAAACAAGGCACAATCCGCATGTGTGTTGATTATAGGGACATTAACAAAGCTTGTCATAAAGACAACTTTCATACCCCCTTCGTTGACTAGATTGTCGACGATTGTGCCGGAAGTGAAATATTCTCTCTGATGGATGGTTTCTCCGGATATAATCAAATAAATATCGTTCCCACGGACCAACACAAGACCTCTTTTATTTGTCCTTGGGGAACTTTTGCCTACCGGAAGCTTCCATTCGGTTTAAATAATGTTGGTGCAAATTTTCAACGTGCTATGTCTTACACCTCCGCGTCATTTTCCTTCGATGTCGGTTTTACCATATACGCTTTAATCCCCACAAATGTGTTTTTTGCATAGAATCTGATCGAATTCTGGGCTTTATTGTTTCACGTCAAGGGATCAGGGTAGATCCTTTGAAGGTCAAGGTGATTCTCAATCTTCCTCCTCCTTCCTCACTTCGCTAGTTACAAATTTTGCAAGGGAAGGGAAACTTTCTCCGTCATTTCATCCCGAACTATGCTGAGCCAACTCTTGGATTTACACAACTGCTCAAGAAAGGTTCTGAGTTTGTATGGGATACCACTGCCAACAAATCTTTCAAATCTTTGAAACTTCCTTTGACATGTACCCCACTACTCTTCCCACCTGATTACAGTCGGGATTATTTCCTTTACCTCACAGCCTCGGACTATACCATCACTATGGTTCTCGTCCAGGAGGATGATTCTCATGATGAACATGTCATATATTACTTGAGTCGGAGTCTCACAACTATCGAAACCAAGTATTTACATGTTGAAAAACTGGCCTTGGCAGCTATCCAAGATGTTCAATGTTTCCGACACTATATCCTTTTACGCAGGAATACAGTGATTTCTAACTGCAACCCTATGTAACACATTCTTACATGTCAATTGCGAGGGGGAAAATACTCCAAATGGATCGTAATACTCCAGGAGTTTGACTTAGAATTCAAACGCGCTAAGTCCAAGAAATCCTTGGTGTTTTTTGAGTTGATATGCGACCTTCCCTGCTCTGAGACAGAAAATGTAGCAAAAGATTCATTACCCGATGAATCTGTTTTCCTGATCAGTTTCGATGACCTTTGGTACGAAGATATCATCATATATCTCCAGACCCAAACTTTCCGGCCCAATTTGTTTAGCAATTATTTCCATCGAATACGCTACCAAGCCCGTTAGTATATTATCCTCGATGATACTCTTTATCGTCGTGGGATTGACTCCATTTTTCGACGCTGCCTCACATTTGACGAAGCCGAGAAATCCCTAAATGACTTCCATTCTGGAGCTTGTGGTGGTCACATGTCTAGGTATGCTACTGCCTAGAAGATCTTATGAGTAGGGTATTTTTGGCCTTCTTTATTCAATGATTGTATAATTGCTGTCCAAAAATGCCACGCTTGCCAAACCTACAACAATAAAATATGATCACACCCTGCTCCTCTACACCATATGGTCTCCATTGGTCCTTTTGAAAAATGGGGTATCGATTTCATGACCTGTCACCCTCACTCGGCTGGGGGGAATGGATACATTATTGTAGCCGTATATTATTTTAATAAATGGGCTGAGGCGATGCCAAAATTCGACAATGCCGAAAGGACTGCAACATTATTTATATTCAATCACATCATTTCTTGGTTTGGTGTTCCCCAAGCTATCGTTACTGACCACGGTAGCCACTTTAGAAACTTCATGATGTTTGAACTCACTGAAAAGTTGGGTCTTCGCCATGAAAACTCAACACCCTATTACCCGCAAGCCAACGACCAAGTTGAAGCAATAAACAAAATCCTCATTACCATGCTTCAACGAATGATAGGGATTCACAAAATGAGTTGGCACACGATGTTGTTTTCAACATTGTGGGCTTACCAGACATCCGTTAAGTCTGCTATCGGGTTTACAACATTCCAGTTAGTCTATGGTCTAGAAGCCATCTTGTCGATTGAATGTGAGATACCCTCCCTAAAACTAGCTGTCGAACTTCTCCCAAACACTTCTACTGAAGAAGAACGTCTATTGTATCTCATGCAATTACACCAAACCTATCACGATGCCACCCTAGTTATAGAATCCCAGAAGAAACGCGTCAAATCCCAATATGACAAACATATCAAGCCACGCATTTTCTTTGAAGGTGATTTGGTTCTCCTTTACGAACAAGATCGGGATATGCTAGGAGCCGAAAAATTTGAAGCTATGTGGTGAGGTCCTTATATCGTCAGACGAATTTTGGAGAACGGAGCTTATGAGTTGGTGGACTATGATGATATCCCTTTGAGTGAACCCAGAAATGGGTTGTACTTAAAAAATTACAATGCTTAAGATCACCTGTGCATGAGTGCTTGTATTTTATTGTATCATACTTTTTGTGTGTTACTTTAGTATGATTTTTCGTTATTTGGTATCTGTGCTCGACCACTTATCTTGCATTGTGCTTGGTTTCCAGATGTCAGAAACTTCACCACCCCACATTGGCTTCGCCGATGGTGCTAGCCGTAGTAATCAGAACCTTGCTTCTGCTACATGGGCAATTTATACCCCTACAAAGGAACTTATCAGTCTACGAGGTGTGTGCCTCGGTCCTGCGACCAATAATATTGCAGAATATAGCGTTGTCATCAAATTGTTGATTGATGCTATTTCTCTTGATATCTGCCACTTGGTTATACAAATCGATTCCCAACTAGTAGTACTATAGTTAAGTAATGTCTATGCTATCTGAAGTCCTACTTTATTATGGGTATATTTACGAATTCGCCTCTTGGAACATTATTTTGATTATATCGAATATCAACACATACCTAGATGTCTAAATACATTGACTGACGCCTTAGCTAACTATGTGTTAGACAGACATTTGGGACATTTATAAACCAATCACACATCACATGTATAACACAACACAAAATAAGCCAGTAGAAGCCGTATATATGTATATAACGATCAAAAGGTTTTACAAAAAGTTTCTGTCCAAGGATCAAAATATCAAAATACGAAGCCTATAGCTTCTACAAAATAGCATCATGGATGACGCTCATGATAACACACTACTGCTTGGGCTACCCTATGGAGCATTCGTCTGAGAGACTCGGACATGCCTATATTATGGCATTGATAATGTCTCGGGATCTCCCCAATAGCAATGTCTGGGACATCCGCAGTCAACCCCTCCAAGTTCTGTTCCACTGCCTCATAGTCTTCAACATCCCATCTTGCCACTGGAGCCGCTTCTCCTCACCTTTGAATGGGAGACGTTCCTGGAGGTCGATACAGCCCCACATCTATGTCATCAAAAATAATTTTTTTGATTAGTCCTTGGATAAAAAGAAAAACATTCCATATGATAAAATTTGCAAAGACATTTAAAAAGAACAAAATGTGTACTTCTCACCTAAGTCACCCCACTGAGCATCCTCAGGTAGGACCAAATCTGGATCCCCTAAAAAATCCAAACTGGCATATACGTAGTCATCGATCATCAGCATCTACGGCCTCAACCAGTCAAAAAATGAATCATTATACTTGATTATAGGCCCTGCTATGTGTCGAGCCATGAGGTTACACCACCTCAACATCCTCGGATCCTATGGGGCTAGTAATCAACCTGTAGTCGCAGCAGTGGGACCCTCTCGAGGAAGAATGAAACCAAAAGTGACCTGTACCCAAACTGCTTCAAGTCACCCTTTCTGCACTTCGTCAGTTGTCTCTTCATACTGTGGAGAACTGCGTCTGACCAGTTAAAAACCTAAGGCTCTGTGCACTCTATGGCGTATTGGAAATAGCTCTGGAGAGCCATGTGCAGAGCTTCTCTCCCAGCCATGCGTGCAATAGTAAACAATATGGTCCGTAGGGTCAGATATTGGGCCCCCCAAATGGAAACCTTACCCTTTCTTCTCTCTGCCTCGGGAACACAATATTGGCGAACATACTCGCTCATAGGGAGTCTGCCGCCTCTACCTCCAGTCAAAGTAGCATGGTATCTACGTAGTAACAACCCCGTCAGAAAATAGATATCCTTGATATCTAGTGTCAGCGTATGGACTCCCACATGAAATAACTATTGATCCATGTCCCACATATGGACCAGTTATTCCAACAACCTGAGTTGGACTCTCATGCTCGAGATCCTACAAATTTTCAAGAGCCCACAGTCCCGAAGGGCAGCGACTGTACCCGGGTCATTCCCGACAATGGTATCATCCTCCTCATGTTCTCTTTATGTCCATTCCAACATCATTATGGTCAAACACCTGCAAAAGAGCCATGAGAGGGAAGTCAACAAATTGTTTTAAACTCTTGCATAATTTTTATTGAGCAAAACCTCACTTTAAAATCCATTTTTCGGCCCCCACACGTGGACCTTTTGCACAGTGCAAGATTCTCACAGGTTCCCTGAAACCCACCTGTGATTATCTTATATTCTCGCAGGTCCTGCATGGCCCACCTACGAGAATGCTTGAGCGCATGTTTCGACCCTAAAATGGACTCAAAACCCTAAAAATTGCCAATAAAAACCAAAAATAAACCATTGAAAAGTTGGAGAATCAAGAGATTACCTCGTTGGATGAAACCGTTCACCAAATGATCACTTGTGCCTCCCGCAATCAAGCAAAGAAATTTGGGGGAAAATGAGGTATGTTGGACAAGTTTTTGGGCAAAGTAATAATGAAATAGTAAAAAGTCCTTTTCACCCATATTTATTCACTTTTTACTATTTCTTATTGATTTTTTATATTATTTTTATTTCTTTGTTTATAAAACCTAATACCCTAATAGCCTTGTGAGTATGGTTTTTCGCAGATATAGCAACTTCGAAGTCCGAACGAGGGGGTATGGGTGTTTTTTATTTTTGTTGCATGTACGACTACTTTTTTAGGGTTTTTTAAAAAAACTTCGAGCTCAGTCTTCGTTCGTTCTTGTGCTCGAAAATATATGAGAACGTAACTGAGTATAATTTTTCTTGTCTTTTCGTACTCGTCATGGTAACACGAAAATGACGAAGGTAAAGGAGTATCCTTTAAGCTCTTTTCATGCTCCATAACAACGAAAAATATTGCCGAGCAATCTTTTTCTTTTCACCCTCGTTTAAGTATTTGAAGAAAACGTTCGACGGGTGATAGTTTATCATTTTTTCGGTCTTGTCGAACCCTTTTACGAAAAAGGAACTGGGAGAGTTCTCCTTAAATGTTTTTCAGACTCTCAAAACATGAAAAACCCCCAAGTTTTCTATCCTTGGACTCATTAAACAAACATCGAAAGACTCGTAATGGGACCAAACCACTCCTTCCCAGGGTTCGTTAAATATACTCTGAGGGGCTCATCTGAAGGATGAGCTTACATCAACAAGAATATGTTATCCTCCTCAAGCTTGTGTAAAAATAAAGAGGTACTCGCCAGAAATGGTGGGGGAAATTTTGGGAAAGGGATATGTTTTTGTATTCGTATTAATGGCAGTAAGCGTCACTCTTGAACATGACACCCCCTATTCATCATTTGAATCTAGGTTGGGAAATCCATTTGTCTCTCATTCGACTTGCTACAAGGTCATATCTTGGGTCATATTTGATTCAGTGCTGCCAATTCCTTGGTCGTGTCGTTCATATGTTTAAGATCAGTTCAAACGATCCCTCTATTGAGTCGGCCATCTACAACTATCCATTATTACAATGTCAGCCTTCCCTGTGTTTGTTTCAACCCATATTCATACTTTGTTTCATCCTCAAAATCTGTTACTTATTTCATTTCATTGATGGGGGATACATCAAGGCCTTCCTGTGATGAGTCTTGTTCCATCGACTCCAACTCATTATTCGAAAATGAGACTTCAAAATCATTTAGTACCTTGGAACCTACATGTCTTAATGGCAGGTCTCTTCACTTTCGACAGGGGTTTCACATCATTGATCCCTGATCGAGAGATTCCACCGAGTGCTCAACTTCAACTCATTAATTCACATTCATTCGGATTGTACTTGGATACCTTGGGAGTCATTGACATCAATGGTGATTTCCCTCGCACTTGTTAACAGCTTTCATCAATGACCGGTAATCAATTGGTTTCTACCATGTTCGACTTCAACACATGTAATCATATGGCTAGATTCATATTTTTAGGTAACGGGATTGAAGACCCCGGGTCTCATATTTTTGATCCAGGCTACGATGGAGTATGTATGATTTATATCGGCACATAGATCCACTTTGTATGTCAAGTGGCTATGTCTTAATTCAAGTCTTCTCACATAGATCCACAGTGTATTCCTGGTGTCTATGTAGCATTTTGATGGCATGGATCCACGGTGTATGATTGGTGGCCATGATCTAGGTTTATGATTCCATTCATTTGTGATCTGAGCATGGGAATGCCTACCTCAGAACTGGTATTACATTCTGTAGATTCTTGGTTGTTTGCAGGTTTCCGATTAGGTGCGCTCCTTGTTTCTGACACACACACGCATTTTACAAAGTATTTCGTTGTTCACAAGTTCCAGCCTCATACTTTGGAGGGCATCCTGTTACACATTATTTTGGTCACTCTGGTGATGTCTCTACAAGTGATGTATTCAAGCTCCCACAAGGACTTTTTGCCTGAGAAAAGTGACCGTTGTCTTCTTCCAAAAAACACATTTTTAAGATGAGTTCACAGGCTACCTATGTTATAGGGTGCGAAAATGATTCATTCTCACAAGAAACCCACACTTAGGGTGCGAACCGTTCGCAGTCTTCTCTATAGGTAGGGTGTGAACTTGTTTCAAAGCTTGGAAAAGAGAAGAGGTCATGAAGGTTCTAGAAGGGAATCTTCTAGAAAATGAGTTGACATTCACATGGTTGGCATCCTACTGACTTCTCAGATTTAGTGGGATCATCCTCATCCATTTAACCATCTTTCCTTCTCCTATATATTGAAAGTTTTCTCATGGAAAAGGTTAAGCAAGATTAAATGAAGAATTGGTGAAAGAATTGTGTGAAGAACTATGTTTGGATAGAAACTTGAAGACTCTATTTAGTCTATCAAGTTGTACTAGATCTTCTTCATGCAAATGTAGAGCAAGTGTGTGTGTTGGAACCAAGGGTCACTGAAAGGAAGCTTGCGACATTAAGGCGATCTGGTTGTATCTTCTACTTTCATTTAATATAATACAATGACATGTCCTTTTCCCATAAATCACTCTTATTTTATTGCATAACTGCTTGATCATATGCATAGGTTAACATTGAATGTACTTTGCTATCTTCACTTTGGTTGGTTTGTGTTGTCTTGGACCTGATTTCATAAGAGCACCGGAGTGAAGCAGGAACAACAGAGACCTAAGGAGGCGATATAAAGGTATGTTACTCATTCCTTCTTAGTAGTAGATTCAATTACTAAAACTTAGAAAAAGATTCATGTCCTGTCCTGTTTTGTTATAGATCCAGGTGGATCTAGGGAGATCTGTTAGTGTTCGCACCTACCGATTTATCCGATAACACTAATGATTATCTCCAATAAACTGTTGATAGTCTTCAATACAATCATAACAAAAATAGAACACAAATGTGTCTATCCATAAGTAGTACATAACTACAATCTAGTGGTACACTACTAAACCAAGTAACACACAAGTACTTGATCAACAACGTATAGTCACGAATAGTGGAACATATCCACCACAGTAGTATACATCTACTGTCATACAGTCTTGATAACAAACATTTGATAGCAACCTGCACAGAAACAATGTTATGATATAAACTGAATCATCTGGGCCAATCTTTCACTCACATCTGTGAGATCTGAAAGAATATCTGCCCTCAGTGTAGAACATCAACAATGGGCTATCTGCCCTATTCTTCTCAAACAAGGAAGAATGATTGTTTTTTATTTCTGAGCCTGGACCATTCCTCACCCTGGGCCATTCCTCCTACACTAATCAAAGTGCACCTTAGAGAGAATGTATAAACCCTAAGGAATGCCTATCCTTGATTATTGATCCTAGACCATTCCCCACTCTGGGCCATGTTGAAAAAATAGGATCGTGGAGCAATAAAATAAAACAAATGCGGAAACAAAACATAGAAGATACACAATACAATAGAGACATAGATTTATGTGGTTCACCCAGTGTGGGCTACGTCCACCAGAGAAATTTCCAGGTCCTTCCTTTATTATTATCCAACATATGAAGGGATACAACCTACAACAAACCCATTGTAACTTCCTCTTCTTTCTCTCACAGTCCCCTATCTCAGAATACAATATTCACCATCAACCATAGCTGCAATACATTTCCCTCATAAAAGAGGGTTTCCTTCTAGGGAAAAAAACCCTAACATAATCTCTATCGTTAGATCTACAACCTTATAATGAACGGTCCAGATTTACAATGAAATTATAATAGACATTTACAAGGCAATTTTTCCTTCGGGGGATTTTCCCCCGAACCCTTGCTAGGGGCTCACTTTCTCCTAGACCCCCCAGCCAGGGGGATAGCTCCCACAGACCCCACAGAGGGGGTACCCCCCCTCTGCACTCCCCCGCGTGAAAGAGTGTACATACTTTTGGGGTGTAAATACTTCATGGGGTATAAACACGACTGAAATTAAAAGACCTCTGAATTAGGAAGATAATCAGGCGCCAGAACCAACAATCTCCCACTTGGAGACTGATCTCAACAAGTCCATCATTGTTGTATATGTTGGAATCTGAACCTTCTTGGACCTGACAAATTTCTCATCTTCATCTTCTTTCTTGAAGACCAACTAAAACTAAGCAGGAACTCAGTTTCTCCCTGGTTACTCCCTTTGTTAACATGTCTGCAGGATTCTGGCCAGTGTGTAACTTTTCCAACTTCAAATATCCATCTTCCAAGGATGATCGTATGAAGTGGTACCTCAACTGTATATTCTTAGTCTTCGAATGGAAGGCTGAGTTCTTTGCAAGATGAATGGCACTCTCACTGTCACAGTACAACCCTCTATTCTCTTGCTTCTTTCCCAATTCCTCGATAAACCTCTATAACCAAATCATCTCTTTACTAGCCTCTATATCAACAACATACTCTGCCTCTGTTGTTGAAAGTGCAACAACCTTTTGCAGTTTTGAAATCCAACTTACTGTTGTTCCACCTATAGTAAACACATACCCTGTGGTACTCCTCATGCTATCTTTATCACCTTCCATATCTGAATCAACATATCCTTGTAGAAGAGTTTCTGAACCTCCAAAACATAATGCATGATCAACAGTACCTCTCAAGTATCTAAGAATCCACTTTACTGCCTCCCAATGTTCTTTACCCGGATTTTTCATATATCTGCTCACAACTCCCACTGCATGTGCAATATCTAGTCTTGTGCAAACCATTGCATACATCAAGTTGTCAGCTGCTGATGAATATGGGACCCTAGACATGTATTCTATCTCCTCCTGTGTCTTGGGACACATTTCCTTAGTTAATTTTAAATGGCTGGCCAAAGGTGTACTAACTGGTTTTTCATTATGCATTCTAAACCTCTCCAACACCTTCTCTGTGTTCTCACCTTGAGACAATGTCAGTTTGCGATTTTTCTTGTCTTTTGTTATTCTCATACCAAGGATTTTCTTTGCAGCACCCAAATCCTTCATCACAAATGAATTGGCTAATTTCTTCTTGCACACATTTATATCCTTCATATTAGACCCTACAACAAGCATGTCATTTACATACAATAGAAAGATAATAAAGCTTCCATTTTCTAGCTTTTTAAAATAAACGCAGTGATCAGAATGACATCTACTATAACCTTGTTCTGTCATAAACTTGTCAAACTTTAGATACCACTGCCTTGGATCTTGCTTTAGGCCATATAATCTCTTCTTCAACCTGCATACCAAATTCTCCTTCCCTTTGACCTCATACCCCTGTGGCTGTTACATATAAATCTCTTCCTCCAAATCCCCATGGAGAAAAGATGTTTTTACATCTAACTGTTCAAGATGAAAATATTCTACTGCCACAAGACTTAAAATAGTTCTAATTGAATTCATTTTAACAACAGGAGAAAATATTTCATCAAAATCTATACCTTTCTTTTGTGCAAACCCCTTTACAACAAGTCTAGCCTTGTATCGCTTTTCTCATACATCTTCTTCCTTCAACTTGTAAGCCCATTTATTCTGCAATGCTCTTTTTCCTGCAGGAAACTGAACCAAGTCCAAAGTATGGTTATTTACCAAGGAATCCTTTTGGTGTCTACCTTCATTGCCTCTTCATAACATTTTGGGTCACCAGAATCAGTCAACAATAAATAATACAATGAAGGAGAGTATCGTTCAGGGGGTATACTTAACTTGGTAGATTTTCTAACAACACTTGCAGGTGTTTGAGGTACCTACTGCTCCTGTTGTTGTACACTTTGATTTTCTGGTTCCTTTGGAATTTCTTTTTCAGTGATCTCATCAAGCACTGTGTATTCTTGTTTTTCTTTTTCCTGTTTCTTTCCCTGCAACTGATCTTTGTACATGACCTTCTCATTGAATATGACACCTCTACTTCTAATGATTTTGTTATTTTCATAATCCCATAAGAGATAACCAAAATCATTAACACCATATCCAATAAAGGTACACTTCTTGGATTTTTCCTCAAGCTTTGTTCTATTTTCTTTATCAATATGGACAAATGCTTCA
>ML781777.1:422574-479434 GCA_009831015.1 Picea engelmannii
TATCAATATGGACAAATGCTTCACAACCAAAAGTTTTCAAAAAAGAATAGTTTACCTTTTTTCCTGTCCATTCCTCCTCTGGAATTCTACCATCCAAAGATCTTGAAGGTCCTCTATTTATTAAGTAAACAACAATATCTATAACATCTGCCTAAAACTATAAGGGAAAACCAACATGCAATCTCATACTCCTTATACGCTCCTTGATTGTCATGTTCATCCTTTCTGACACACCATTTTCTTGTGGTGTTCTTGGAACTGTCTTCTCTCTACGAATCCCATGGTATGAACAGTAATCATCAAACTCCTTGTTGCAATATTCACCTCCATTATCTAATCTAAGACACTTCAACTTTTTTCCTGTCTCATTCTCAACCAAAGCTTTCCATTTCTTAAAAGTATCAAAAACATCAGATTTTTGTCGAATGCAATAAACCTAAGTTTTCTAGTTGCATCATCAATAAAAGTAACATAACAATGAGAGCCGCCAAGAGATGATACCTAAGCTGGTCCCCATACATTTTTATGCACAAGCTCTAACCTTTCATTCTTCTTTTCTTTTCCAACTCTGAGAAATCCAACTCTCTTTTGTTTTCCATAAACACAATGCTCACAGAAGTCCAAATCAATTTTTTTAAGATATGGCACAAATTTCTTTTGTGAAGTGTTTGCATACCCTTCTCACTCATGTGTCCAAGCCTATGATGCCATAGTGCTGTATCCACTCCTGTAGAAGCTAAAGAGATAGAAGAGTCAGTATTACCAATACATAAATATAATGTACCTACCTTCTCTCCTTTTGTTATCACCAATGATCCTTTGATGACCTTCCACGTCTTATCTATAAATATGGATACACAACCTTCACTTTCCAACTTCCCTGTTGAAATTATATTTTCCCTTAAATCTGGAACATGTCTTACCTCTTTTAACAACCATTGGTTTCCATTGCATTGCTTTATTTTTACCTTTCCCATTCCAACAATTTTGCATGGTGCATCGTCACCCAAATGAACCTGTCCAAAATCACCTTGAACATAATCTATAAAATGTTTCCTATGGGGTGTGGCATGAAATGAAGCCCCTGAATATACTACCCAAGACTCAGAAATATTATGTACAGAAAGAATCAAAGCATCTTGTAACACATCACCTGTTAGATTGGCTTCCTGATTTTTCTCTTGCTGTCCATCTCTTTGTTTCTTTGGAGCTCTGCAGTCTTTCTTCAGATGTCCTTTCTTCCCACAATTCTAGCACTCTATCTTTCCAAGTTTGGATTTGGATCTTCCCTTCCTAGAATTCCCACGGTTCCCGAAACCCTTTCCTCTATCCTTTTGTCTTCCCCTGTTCTCCATATTCAACGCATTTCCTGAGGTCTCACCTATGCTTTTCCATCACATTTCCTCACTAAGGATAACACCAACAACATCATCAAATTTTAAGGTATTTGAACCAGAGACAGAGTTACTTATAGCCATGACCAAGTCGTTCCAGCTTTCTGGCAATGAGCACAAGATTAGAAGACCCCTGGCCTCATCATCAAAGTCCACTTTTATAGAACTTAGTTGATTAGTAATCGTATTAAAATCATTTAAATGATCTGCAACAGACCCACCTTCCGACATCTTCATATTAAATAATCTCTTCATTAGAAATACCTTATTGGACGTCGAGGGTTTTTCATACAATTTAGCCAATGTGTCCATCAAACCCTTCGTTGTCTTTTCTTTGGAAATATTGAAAGCCACCTACCTTGCCAGGCTCAGCCATATCATTCCTAGAGCCTTTCTATCAAGAATCTCCCATTCTTCGTCCTTTGTAGCCACTGACTTCTTTGTTATTCTGCCCAATGGTAGGAATAGATCCTTCTGATACAAATAATATTCCATCTACATCTTCCATAACTGGTAGTTTTGGCCGTTAAATTTCTCAACCCTAAACTTTCCATCTTCCGACATTGCTCCCACTCGAACTAGGAACCCTCTTTTGCTGTGAGTTACCTTTCACTCTGATACTAGTTGTTGGAAAAATAGGACTGTGGAGCAATAAAATAAAACAAATGCGGAAACAAAACACAGAAGATACATAATACAATAGAGACACAGATTTATGTGGTTCACCCAGTGTGGGCTACGTCCACCAGAGAAATTGCTAGGTCCTTCCTTTATTATTATCCAGCATATGAAGGGATACAACCTACAACAAACCCGCTGTAACTTCCGCTTCTTTCTCTCACAGTATCTTATCTCAGAATACAATATTCTCCATCAACCATAGCCTCAATACATTTCCCTCATAAAAGAGGGTTTCCTTCTAGGGAAAAAAACCCTAACATAATCTCTATCATTAGATCTGTGACCTTATAATGAATGGTCTAGATTTACATTGAAATTACAATATACTTTTACAAGGCAATTTTTCCCTTAGGGGCTTCGCCCCCGAACGCCCGCTGGGGGCCCGCTTTCCCCTAGACTCCCCAGCCGGGGGGATAGCCCCCCCGAACCCCGTAGAGGGAGTACCTCCTCTGCACTCCCCTGTGTGGAAGAGTGTACATACTTCTGGGGTGTAAATAATTCATGGGGTATAAACATGAATGAAAGTAAAAGACCTCTGAATCAGAAAGATAATCAGGCTCCACAACCAACAAGCCATTCCTCCTACACTAATCAAAGTGCACCCTAGAGAGAATGTATAAACCCTATGGAATGACTGTCTGGACCATTTCCTTTATTAACCATAAGAGGAAAAGACTATCTATGATACATTAACAGTCTGGACCATTTCCCATGTTAACCACAATGGGAAATTGTTGTCCGTCAGAAATCTCAATCCACTTTCCGAATAGGAAAGAATCTGTCCAAGCTGGACTATTTTTCAATCTTGAAAATGAATGTCCTCAAAAATATTTTTAGTGCTCCCTCCCAACCTAGGAGTCATCTCTTCCTTTTTCAATAAGTAAGTCGTCTCTACGAGCTCCAACTTGAGTACGCAAACTCTTTCATCTTGGATAGAAGCTTTATCAAAATGTCTGCTTATCTACTCATTTGTGGAGATATGTATTGGAGAACCACTTTCTCCTTTTTGTAATTCATCATAGATAGTGTAATGCTTGATTTCAAATGTACTTTAATCTGGAACACTGATTTTCTGTGAAGTCTTCATGTAGCTTTGAACAATAGAGTATATCATGGCTGGAAAATTGGAACATATTCATGTGGCACTTCTTTTGTCATCATGAGATCTGATCTACTGAGTAATCATCTTGATGTTATAGGAAATCTTCACCATGCTTATGCTGTGCACTAGAGGTTATCCACCAAGTTATCTTCTTCTATTTGCATGCAAGGGTCTCTTTCTGGTATGCCTCAAGGTCTTGAGGTTTCTCTTCATACGCTCTTTATTCAATTTCTTTGGAGAACATTCTTTACATTCATCTGATGTAGAATTCCAACTCATGGATGCTGCAGATGATATAATGACTCATGTAGAGATATGTCTGGTGTAATGGAACAAGTAATCATCATAGTCTTCTCCCTCCATCTGGGAGAACCTCTGGTTCTAGATCTCACAATTCTTTCATTCATAAGTCTTCCATACACTGTTCTTCATCACGACTTCCAATTCCTCTGCTTGATTGCTTTTATTGAATTTATATCAGGTTGACAATCTTGTGATTCTTGATACAATGACTGGTTGTTCTGGATTCTCTTTCTTTCTTGGAATCTTCATGTTCTTCCTCGTGTTTATCTCTTGGGTCCATGGAGTATATTCCATTCCCTAAATATTCCATTTCTTTCTTTTATCATAGGATCACAGATCTGGATGGACAACCAAGGATATTTTGAGGGTTTTCTTCGAAGAGGTCTTCTTCTGCGGTTGAAATGAGCACGTACTATATTTCATGGTTACTATCATGGATATATATTTCATCATATTCAATGGATCATAGGATTATCTCCCTCTTAATCCTTTCTTCATGTATTTTTGTGAGTGGGAAATCCCTCTACGGACTAGCACTTAGGGTTTAATTATGCATGCAGAAAAGAACTAAAGATTTCTACTTTCTACCATCATCCCAGACCTAATCCCCATTATTATAAGCAAATACATAGTTAAGAAGATCATGTGAGCATACCTTATTTCAAAGGTTTGATGTCGATCCTTCCTCATGCTTGATCACTTTTTGACTGCAGCTCTCCTCCCAAGGCTGACTTGCATTAACACAAGACAAATAACAAACTCCACATGCATTTGATATATAGATTAATGGGTTAGAGATTCAATAAACAAGTATGAAATAAACCATGAACAACTCATATGGTGGGACATGAAAAGTACTTCTTTATTATTAACTTCAACAAATCAACTTACAATGATGAAGCCAACCGCTGCTCCATGAACCTGGTCCTGGGCTCCTCTTCAACTGTCCTCCAAATTCTTTGCTCTATATTTTTCTTTGCACAAGGAAGGCTAAAGGGTTGGGACAAAGGGAATGCACAATCGGGTATAGTTTCTTTACTATGATTCTCCTCTTCCAAATGGGACCCCTAACCCTTCTTTTATAGGCTAGAAGAAGCTAGGTATTTGGTCGAACCCTCGGCCATGCATGGTCGGAAGGTTTATTTAACTCACCCAAAGTTGTGTGTTCCATTGACAACTTTCCTTTTTTCGTTCTTTTGTAGGTACACACGGGTTGTTTTGGGTCAGCGAGCATGTAGACGCGTGCAATAATGGAGTAGGGCGTGTGGGCCTTTATAAAAGAGGTTTTTAGGAAGAGTTGTTTAGCAGTGCTTTGGCAAAGAAGGAATATGAGATGGCCTGATGCCAGGTAATCATGTCTGGTGCAAATTAGGGTTATAACAGATGCCCCCTAATGTGTGAGGTCATAAGAGCATATGATGGCCGAAATACATTAACAATATTTATTGATGTGCCAAACAAGTGAGCCCAGGGACCAGATATTAGGAGGCGTCGTCTACAAAAATAGCAATGTCTCACCGAGGAGGGCATACCCATGCTGGGGATAAAATAAAATCATGGCTACCAATCAAATACACTATAGATCCATGTCATATAACTATATAATGTGTAGCCGCGAACAATACACAATAGAGCTACATCTTGAAATAAAAAAGATATACATGTAGAGTATCCATCTTCTTAGAATATGATAAGGCCTGATGGCTGGAGATGAGGTCTTCATAGCTCAAGAAACAACTTCAAAATCTTGAAAACTCAGGTAGGAGTGTAATATGAGTGTACGACTTCACTAGCTAGAGGTCTTCGACGACTCGTTGGTCATGGACTAGAGAATCTTGATGATCAGACTGAAGGCTTCATTGATTTCGAACAAAGACTTGATTGGACATTCAAGATGGTTGGGTATGCGGGTAAGAGACAAACTACAGAGGGGCCAACTCAGGCTTTGTAAAAAATTCCCTTAGACAATAACACGACAAATGATGAGACTCAGACAACATGGCATTAACATAAGTTTACGAGGCAGGATGCAACACAAACTCTTCATATGTTTGGAAGAATAGCCAAATGGAGGAGGACACAGCTCTATGTAGCGAGAACAACTTCCTAAGGTCATATTAAATCCCAGAATTTGACGAACAAACGAACATATGTGATTTATCCAAGGGAGACTCATTATGCTGCCAATAAAGAAAATACTTTTCCCTTCCTCTTTTTGGGGTATATTTGATTTTTTTTTTGTCTTTTTCAATGATTTTGGAAAAATAATAAAAGAATGTTATGTTACAATGGAGGAACGAGTGTTACAAACATACAAGTTCAAGGCGCAAGGACAAGACTGATGTTCAGAGCAATGACACTTGAGAAAAATCCTCCAGGGGCCAAAGGTGTCAAGACGCAAAGGCAAAGTGATATAGGTCTTGTGTATAAGGTATGCTTCAGATGGTTCAGTTGAGAGCAACATGGAGCCGGAATTAGACCAAAGACATAGGTATGCAAACACGATCAACAAAACACACAATGGTAACGTCCTTCGATGTAAGTTTAACGAGCCCAAAGAAGGTAAGCTTGGCGGTTTTTCATATTTAGAGAGTCTGAAAAAACATAAAAGGAGACTCCATTGGGGTACCTTTTTCAAAGGTAGTCTAGTCGGTTCGAAAAAGGGGTAAACTAGCACCAACATAACGTCTATTCAAAACCATTTTAACGAGTGTGATTAAAACAATATCACTCGACCATTTTTTTGTTTTTAAGGAGTCTGAAAAAATCTTAACTATGGACTCCGTTGGGAATGTTCTTCTGGACCAGTTTAACGAGTGTGAAAGAATAAGGTCACTCGGCGATATTTTCAATTTTAAGGAGTCTGAAAAGAGCTTAACTATGGACTCCGTGGGGGTTCCTTTTTTGTAAATTTAGTCCCTCAGGCCCGAAAAAGGGTTAAAATGATACCTGAGAGTACTCTTCTAGAGAACTGAAGTTCCTTAGAGTATACCTTTGTTCGTACAGGTGACCATCCGGACCAAAAAAGGGGTAAACTACCGTCGGCCAGACATGACTTCAAATTTTAGTTTAATGAGCGTAAAAGGCCACAAGATCGCTCGAAAATATTTTCATGTTTAGAGGGTCTGAAAAGGGCTTAAAAGAAGACATGTTATGTCTTTTGGGAGTCCCGAGGGTGAGGTCAAGAGTGAAAAGGAATCATGCAAATGAGGCTCAAACTCGTAATTAGGAAAAAAAACAAGGACTCCCAAGCCTACAATGATTAGAGACCGCATGGAAACCATAATGCAACCAGGATCTACCTAGGGCATCCATGTTCCGGTAAGCTCTACCACCAACTCACGACACTTCTAAAGAAGCAATGATGGTTCTGTGTTGCAACCTGATGGGATCGATCCTATGGCAAAGGGATAAAGACAACGAGATACAAAAGTCAGGGTAGAAGCCTAACCTATATGCTCAAGTTGATCATCTGAGATTTTTCCACGGACCGTCAAAAGTTACCCAAAACTCCAAAAAATTGTGCCGATACCCGATCATACCCTTCCAATGTAACTCTTGAATCACTCTAAATGGTTTTTGGTTTAAAGAAAATGATAAGGGAGGCCAAAAAAGTGACAAAAAGAGGCCAAAAGGTCTATAAATAGAAGCTGCCAACTCATTATCACCATTGCTGATTTGGAAATTGACTCTGGAGAAAAAAGCCCTCTTTGATAAAAGTGGTGATTCTGGGAGCTACAGTGGATGAAACGACCATCTGTCTGAACCAAGTAAGTATAAACTCTCTCCTCTTGCAATTTAAATCTTTATTTTTGCTTTGGGTTCCAAGTTTTTGGGGGGCGTCAACCTTTAAAAGGTCAGCCCTAGGTCCATGTGGGTTGTCTTAGGACAGACCATGTGTACATTCAGGCAGAGTAAAAATTACATGCGTGTACATGCGACTGTCAGCATTACAGCCCGCGTGGACCCCCTTATTGAATGAAAATTTAAAAAAAAACAAGGGTTAACCCTGCTGAACTTTGGTGTTTTGCAAGATGTATGTTCACTAGAGAGAAAGAGAGCATGAGGAGGTTAGTGAGTTGGTCGGGGAAGACCCCAATGCTATGGATGCCTTGATGCAGTGTGGGTTGTTCAAGTTCTTCTTATGTCCTTTTATGCGGGCACCACCTAGGCTATTGAATGCCTTGGTTAATTATTGGAATCTGGATGCAGAGGAATTTATCTTAGAGGGGCAGTCACTGGTGCCCACAATAGAGGATATATATTTTTGACTAGCCTCTCCAGGAGAGGGGAACCAGTCAACTTCTGGACATTTTCTTCGGGGCCGCATAACATAGTAGAATTGATAGGACTTTACTGTGAGGCTGGTACAGACCGATCGAGCTCACAGGTGCCCATAAGCAAGATTACTAACTTATCTCTGTAGGTGATTTTGTTTCTTATTGGGCAGATCATTGGTTCTACATCTCTACATCAGGCGTGCCCTACACAGATGAACTATGCAGTCTAGTGCTTAAATGCACAAATATTTGACTAGAGCACAACATTGCTAGATTGTATGAAGAGGCAGTTGACAGATTGTCGGTCGCGGACTCAGAGGAACTTCGGTTTCGGGACCATTCTATGCTATTTATTCTTTGAAAGAGTTCTGAGCTTTAGTCCTCGAGTAGTGGTACGAGGAAATCAAGCCTCTCTTCCTGCAGTTTGTAGATGGGTAGTGTTACTGCCACGACAGGGTGGTGGAAGGACCAATGAGTCTTTTGACGATGATTTCTTTGCTTGGTTGTCACGACAGATCCCAGTCATAGAGGATTACCCTTATGCTAGGATTGATTTCTCGAGAGATCCCAAGATACCAATACCTCTTGGTGAGGAGCGAGGAGAGATGGGTAAGCTAACATCATTGTTTTGCTATATTTTTTTTGTGAAACATATGTAATTTTTATGTTTTTTTTGTTATATATCATTTTTTTTATACCAGAGTATTTGACAGATGTATGTTTGTTGTGTGCAGATGTGGGACCAGTGCGACTTGCGGACTATGCGAGGAACAGGTGTCATCCTCGACTAGGGGCCGCAACTGTCGTCGTAGGGGGACCAACAGCAGCAGCAGAGCTTCTAGCCGGGGAGGTTGAGAGGGTGTTGAGACGAGTCGAGTGAAAATTTACTTCACTCACCTGCACAGTCTCTATGGCAGAGATTGAGGATCTACCACCATCTATGCAGCCTCATGTAGTGGGGGCACCACAGACGTGGGTCCGATTGTTTTGGCATTTGGAAAACGTTGTTGATCAGTACAACAGGGCCCACAGGCCCTGACCTTAGTTAGACTTTTCACGTGCCAAGAGCACTACTTGTATATATATTTTTGAGGGCATAAGCCCCATGACTCGTTATTGGTCATATTTTTTAGGCGCTTGCGTCCACCTATGTACTCTGGTGACTATGATATTATATATGGATTTTTATGTCTTTTTGTGTCTTATGGATCATTTTTTCCTTTAAAAATGTATTTACATGTTTATGTGTATGTCCTTTCATATGTGTGCAATATGCCAATCTAAAATTTGATTAGCTAGAGTATTTGTAATTTGGTTTAATCTCCTAGGAACATGAAAATATGTAATATAATCACAGCTTCGTTCTAAGAGACATACCCTAAGGAATCGTCGGTGTAAAGTAGGATCATGAACACGGTAGACTCTATTTAACCGAGACATAACAAGCTAGGCATCGAGATAGACCCGGAGATGAGAGATACCAAATGACAAGGCATCACAAAGCAACTCAATAACTGCACTGTACTCAGCGACATTATTTGTGGTGTCACCTAAGCATATACCTCCGGAAGATAATAACTGGCCTCGAGGTGAAAAAATACGGAGGCAAGCCTCTGAGTGTGCCAGCTAGCACCGTCTGCGTACCCAATGAACACCTCAGATTCACTTGACATTTTCCACAGTGACGAAAGATAACATAAAAAATGACACATCCATAAGACTAAAAGAAACTAGAAAGTAATAGTACAATGACTATACATATGTTACAAAAAGTTACCCATGGTGACCTGCCTATGAGTAATACTTCTTGAGGTAGAGTCCATTTCTAGGCTCTACCAAAGCATTCCCTTCAAAGTCAACCAGATCATAAGTGCCCTTTTTTAGAACCTTTTTTATGATGAAAGGTCCAAACCACATGGGTTTGAATTTTCCTGCCCCCAGGGGGTCCTTATCTTTGTCATAGACCAGGACAAGGTCTCCTTCAGTGAAAATGCAAGGACAAACGAACCTATCATATTGACACTTGACTTTATGCTTTTGAGCCTCATTGGTCAAGGCCGCATCACGACGCTGCTCATTGAGTTGCTCAAGGTATAATAACCGTTCTTCAAGTGGAGATGTGTCTGGCAATAATTGTATTGCCAACTTTAGGGACGAGATCTGACATTTGATAGGCAAGACTACTTCCAGCCTGTAAACAAGTTGAAAAGGTGAGAAACTGGTTGCAGTCTTAACATACATTCAGTAAGCCCATAATGGCGAGTATAACATCAAATGCCAATTTGACTTGGATGAGTTGATCGTTCGTTGTAGGATGGTCTTAAGAGATTTATTTACATCTTCCACCTGACCATTTTCTTGGGGGTAGTAGGGTGACGAATGTTCTTACCATAACCCAAGATTTGATGTTAACTCAGACATCATCTGGTTCTGAAAGTGACTGCCATGGTCAGTGACAATCTCCCTCGGGATGCCAAACCTTGCTATTATCTGGTTGAATAAAAAGAGAGCTCCAGTCTCTCCATCATCTTTAAATGTTGGCATAGCTTCGACACACTTCGTGAAGTAGTCTATGGCTATGATGATATAATGGTGCCCCCTTGCTGAAGGAGGGTTGCATGTAGTGTAATCAGTCCCCCATTTGGTGAAGGGACCAACTGTGATGACTGGACCAACTGTGATGACTGGAAACATGGGAGTAGGATGTGCCCTCATCTTCCAAGAGACGATCTGGCATGGGTGGCACTTCTTGATGGATTCGATACAATATTTGATTAGTGTCAGAAAGAAGTAACCTGCTCGTAGAATCTTTTGGGTTGTTGCCAACCTAGAAAAATGACCGCCACACGCTCCGGTATGGAAATCATTAAGCACGATAACTACTTCTTTGTGAGTGATACATTGGCATAGGATGCAGTCTACACCTCTCCAATACAACGTATCATTGAGTATGTGATAATTCTTAGCCTGATGGCATATACGTCGACGCTCATCATGAGAGGTAGAGGTGGGGCACTTCAAAGTCTAGAGATAGATAAGTATATCTTTGTACCAGGGATCTGAAGATCTGATAAAAAACATATCTCCTTTGCAGGGGTGATTTTAAGAACCCCCCCTAAATTTATATGTATAATAAATGGGCGAATCCCCATGATACATAGGAAAAATTGAAGGCTATTTTATCAATAACATAATATGCATATATAATTTTATGGCGAATCATTTAGTCAAATATATAATCTTGTAAAATCTTGGCGAATCTTTCACTAAATTATAAAATCTTGTAAAATCCTGGCGAATCTTTCACTAAATTATAAAATCTTGGTGAATATTTTACTAAAATATAAAACATTATSAAGTCTTGTGAATTTCTTGATAACGTATAAAACCATATATAATAATAGAAAAATATGTTCATTAAATTGTAATCTACTCATTTTACATGTTTGGAAAATAAACATAGTTTGTCCCTCCTCCAAACAATGTTGCAAGCATCGAGGGTTGTGTTTGTCAGGGTTTTAATTGTGTTTTCCAAAGTTCGCCTATTCACTTATAAAACAATTATGATTTGAAAACATGGTGGTGGGTTTAGTGGCCACCAAGATTCCAATCTCCTTGAGGCATGTGGTTAGAATTTCCACTAAGGGGTTCCCCAACTTCTATTAAAAGGTTTTCTATGAGAAAACAATTAACAGAGTTCCATCAAAAGGCTTGGTATACCCCGCCAATGACATCTACAGCTTTGTATACCCCACACCAATGACATTCGATCTTTGTATATGCACACCTAATCAAAAGGATTTTTTCTCTTTCCCATTCCCATCATGACACAACATTAGTACATTGTTGATCAATTTTATATGCATAATATACATTGGAAGAGTGAGGAGGAGGTGGTGGGTTCATTTTCCTTATCCCTCCAAACCCTCTAGCCCAATTTCTCGCTCACTCAATTCTCATTTCCTATTTTGTTTTCCATTTCCCGTTTCTGGTAACATGGATGTTATTGGTGTATGGCATCATGCTAATTAGGAAGTGGAGAAATGTCATACAATTTCAGATTTGATGAGGAAATGTAGTTTCCTTGGATTCCTATCTTATTTTCAGGCATAAGCAATAGCCTCAAATTTTACTTGGAGGATCACTCTAGGATGAAAATAAGGGAAGTTGGCATCTTCTTGATTGAATTGAGGTAGTTCTGAGGGAGAAATCATTTTTCTTGGTTGTTGTATTTATGAATATAGAGATGCACATATAAGTTTCTATTGTTGCGGCTACCTCAATGACTACTTCATTGTTGTTGGTGCGGCCTTCCTTTTGATTATCAGTTTCAGATCTCCAATTTATGTGTTGGATGGAAGTTTCTTTTTGGGGTATGTTGATGTATGATGGATATACCTCTTCTGAACTGTGAGGTGCCTTCTAGGGATGTCGGACCTGTTCTCTTGCATAGAGATGCCTCCCATTAGTTGTCGGGTATGTTTTGTAGGTGTCAGATTTCTCTTTAGGGCCACGAACCTATGTGCAAGTGTCGTGACCTCTCTCTGGGCCCTCTCCTCTATTGAGTGGGATACCTTCTGGATGTCGCATGGAGTGATACGATCCATGTGGGGGTTTTCAGCTTGTTTTCTAGATTTTCGAGTGAGGCTTTGATGTTTGCTACTGGAGGGTTTGCTTACCTGTCTAGTTCTCATTCTTTTGCTATATCATTGTCCAGTGAAGGGTTTTTCTGCTAGGGGTATTGATGTTATGTCTGTGATTTTATTGTTGTGTATTTGGGGGTTTCTATCTATGGAAAAATTGTCCCACAGTTCTCTTTGAAAAAGATCAAACCCTAGAGGTTTGATCCATGAACCTAAACTAAATTATGAGCATATTTACAAAGGCATACATACACACATGTGACATGTACATCTATATTTGAATCAGGAGGTAAGATAGAAGTTTATTTTTAGACTCCAAAATTTTATTTGTTTCCAGATCTGTGTTTACTATTCTTCTTTATGTTGATCTAGTGAACAAAAAATAATAAAACTTTTTTGTTTTCATTTTCCCTTAATTCTAACATGGAATCATAGCTTAGGGCGTGAAAAGAGCTCAAGTGTTGCAGACTTGAGCCTGTGTAGATCCACTTCTTAGGGTTTGTATATCAACAGTCATTGAAACAAAATCACAAACTGCTCTATTCTCCTTGACTTTATGACTTTTGAAGAACAGAGAGAGTACTTGTATGATGACCCTTTTAAGAGCACCTAGTTTCATTTTTTGATTTTTCTTTCTGAAGGTGAACATTTTTGTTATTTTTTATTACGGAAAAGATGATCTAATTTATGACACCCACCATGACCAAACCACTTTTTTATCCCAACTTTTTCACAGTAACCCCAAGAGGGAAACCTTAGTGCATACATCATTTTATAGTGCCCTTGATCTTTTGTTGCTGCCTGGCATTCTATACGAACCCCGCTTAGGAAAAGGCTATAAATGTTACAGGATCCATGAAAGAAACCGCAACAAACATTGCCAACATGGGCGGGTCAAGCTTCAATGGATTTGCATTTCATCTTACTGATCAATCTATGTTTCTGGAAATCCTTAGCAATTGAGTATACCACCAAAGCAGGGCCAGTAGAAGGAAATATGCATGTATATTTAGTTCCTCGCATGCATGACAATGTTGTATGGCCCAAGACAATCGATCAATACTTTTTTGGCTATAACAGTTCTCTTCAGGTAGTAGCAATAGAATACATCCTGGATTTGTTTATCAGTGCTTTGCAAGAAAACCCAAACTGCAAGTTTATTTTTCTAAAGGTGGTGGAGGAAACAAAAAAAAGAGGAAAAAAAATGGAAATTGTTAGAAATCTTGTTGAATCTAGCCAACTTGAATTTAAGTGGGGGATGATGCATGCTTGATTAAACGTATAGTTTTTATGTGGACATATTATATCAAACAACCCTTGGGCACTGTTATCGCACAATTTGTAGTTTAGGTTGAATGGCTAAAGGATAAAGGTCAAACTGGCGAAACATGAACCTTCCCCACCCAATGTCACCACAATGGGGAGGTTCTTTCTATTTAGGGAGGTTAGCCCAGGGGAGACGTCCCCGGTAACCTGGGGTTCTGAAGAGGCTAGGATATAAGATCAGATTTAAAGTTTCCCCTTCACAAGTTACCACCAAAATCAGAAGGTCTGGCTAATCAGCCAATAATGAAGTATAGTCCCAAATGAGAACACCTGCCCGTAACAAAGAAACAATAGAAAAATATATATGCAGGCTATATACAAAGGGTCAACACTTCATATGACGATATGATATAATTCAAGCAATGTAAAGCAATAGATATTAATGAGATCAAAGTTTTGTCAATTATCTATGGAAAGAGAATTAATTCATCAATAAATATCAGGATGACAAAGCCAACAATGTATTCAATCAATACTTTAATCAATAAATGCATTATATCATCACTCAATTGCTTGTAAAAGTCAAAAAAGATTGTTGCGTCAGAAATAACCAACTATGACGTCAGCCTTAGTTAGGGTTAGGGTTAGTTAGTTAGGGTTTCAATATTTAGGGTTTAAAGAGTTATTTTTAACACTAGGACTTCAACATTGGAGATCAAGGATCAGTGCCTAAAGGGTAAATGGAGTCAACAAGTGATGGACGCAAGAGTTGAAGGGTAGAAGTTTTCTGAGGATTAAAGGGTAGGTTTTCAAGGTGCTGCTAAAGTAGGGCCTTGAAAGTAGAAACCCTAAGAGAGAGAGAGTTACTAGGCGTTGCAAAGGCAAGGCCTCATGCTCTCTCCTCTTTCTCGGCAAATGGCTAGCACAATAAAGAAATTTTAACCAAGACAAGAGGTTCTGATGAGGGAGATGTTGCAAAAACAAGGTCTATCAACAAACTCTAGATTGGTATGGCCCTAGTGTAGTAAGCCTAGGCTAAGGACATCTCACTCTTCTTGGCTTCAAACAGGTATGGCTAGCTTGAGGAATGAAGAAAATAAGTGTAGCAAAGGCTAGTCTCTATTTTCTTATTCAATGGTTTAAATTTTCTTTGTCAGGGGACATGAGACAACAACCTACTTGTGTGGTTGTCCCCTAGGGTTTTGATTCAGCAATATATAAGTAAAATGCAAGATATTTAAACTACAACCATTCAAAGAGGAGTTTTGCAAGAAAAACACTTACAATTCATGAAGAAATATCCAAGCAAACCCTAGTTGTAACACCTTCCTTTCAAAGAAACACCATAAAATGCCAAGAAAACTCCTCCTTCAAAAGTTGCGCCTCACTATTTCACCCAAACAACCCCAATAGGGCGCTAAAAATCAGATCTCACAAGAGAGTGAGTTGTGTTATGTTCAAATGAGGGAAAAACATCCTCAATATATATCATCCAATGACCTTTAATTTAAAAATTAGGTCATTAAAACAACTGACAAGGATGACTACCAAAATCATACTATTTTTACATTAAATGATAAGTAAAAGACATAAATGAGCAAAAGGTGGGACGTCAAGCCCCTCTGAGGGAGACGTTGGCCCTTTTTGGGGCTAGTCCAGCATCCAGAAGTCAGACGTTAGCCCTTTTAGGGATCCTCCAAGCTGCCACACGTGCCAGTAATCCTATCAAACTTCCACACGCTCAAGATAATGTCCAAGTCTCCTGGGTGATGTCCTGTCCATGAAGAGGAAAACGTTCCATCTGAAGTGGGTCAACCCCCCTAGGCTGGGCTTAGCCAAAGTGTCCTGGGTGGAACGTCCTTCTTCTTCTCATGTGCAAAGGCTCATCATATCACTGTCCTGTCTCTGCCCCTGATGGGGTCCCAACAACCATCTGATGGGTTCTTTAGCCCCATGGAGGTCTGAGCTAATCATCTCCCCATGTGTACCAATCCAGTGGTACCTGTTCGTCGGGCATGGTCCTGCACATCAAAAACTTCTCCCTCCATGGGATCATTAGTCCTCGAGATCATAGCAATGTCAATCATATTTCATCATTAATTTTATCAAATCCATGCATAAGACCCCTAGCATATTATCTAATAGCTCAAAGACATTACACTGACCTACTATACAAAGATGAAGAAAAAGATAAGGTAACCTATTGGGCCAGCATCCATAAGAAGAGGAAAGTTCCCAAAGGATATCATTCAAGCCATGTAATATGAGGTGGTATGGTCTAAGGATGTCCAGACACAGTGAAAACAAGGGGTAGGTATTATCCGTGGGTGCCTTTGTAGGAGGTGAGTTGTACCTATCATGGATGCAATTCTTTCCAAGCCCTTTATTGCCTTTATTATTTATTTTATTTATTACTTTTTCTTTCTTTTTGCTTCAAGGTCTGACCAGAGGACATTGCCTTGGCATGGTGACTAGAGATGACAGTGTTACCCATGAGTATTTTCACAAAAATGATAAGGCTGGCTCATGATGAGACCCCCTTTCCCTTGGCCATGCAACCAAGGGTCACTACCCTGGCGTGGTGACCAGATAATGGCAATGTCATACTGCTAGATACCTATGAACATAATGGGCTGGCTCATGATGAGACCTCCCATCCTCTTGGCTAGGTCTTGTTTTATTATTTTTCTTCGGGTCACTTTTGTTTCTTAATGAGAGGCTTTTTTATTGATTTCTCGGGGATCCTTGGGCGAGGCATCTCTAGGTTTTATTTCCTATGGCTTTTATATTTTACCAGCTGCTTTTACCTCCTGGGCCTTTAGTCCCTTCTTCCCACAGGATAAAGTGTAACCCCTCAAATAGGTCATCCTAATGCCCGGACTAGGGGAATGGGATAGATGAATGGGAGATAATATGGTGGGAGTGGACGATGGCTCTTCAAAATCCCCCCTGGTGGCTAACCAAAACCTATGGATACAAGCTTTCTAGGGCACCCCATAAATTTCCCCAACCATGGTCAAGTGGGTTAGTGCAAGATCCAAGCAGTAGTCAGAAATGTAAGGAACCTGATGCATATATCTAAAAGTTATAATGATCAAACATGACACATACCATGATACCTCGACCAATTACCTCATGGAGCAAGAGCCTTCTCTGATGCAAGTCCAAGCCAATGGTGATGGATGCTTCTGCTGCTGACAGGATAGGTCTGATGAAGAACAAGAAGGATGGGCCCTCCAAGGCCATGCTTAGGTCAATCCTTCTCTGAGTACTCCATGTCTAAGACTTGTGGACCTCGAGACATGATCTCCTAGTTATCCCTAGAAATCAGGGATAACATTTGGCTCCAACTCGGGGACATGTGCTCACCGTAGAGCGCATGAGAACCTCAACATCTCTGGCATAAACTTGCAAACCTTCTCATACTTGAATAGGGCATCAGTAACAAAGGTGGGGTGGTATTTCCACCCCGCAAATATAATATATATGTATATGAAACAAGGCAATCAATATGCATATGAGGAAACAAACATGAAATGCAGATGGTATAATACACGGAAAATGCCTACCTACTTATACTTACCTGTACAGTCATGTGTTTGGGGGGTAGTAATGCTTGATATGTAAAGCGTTTACCGGTAGTTTCAGAATCTCTCCTTCCATTGTCTCCAGGTTGAAGGAATTTGTACCTACACAACTCTCGATCTTATAAGGGCCTCCCCATAGGCTGTCAAGCTTTTTCTGCATGCCACGCTTCTCTTTCCTTTTATCCCATAGCAGGACAAGATCTCTTTTGGTGAAACTTCTTTCCTTGGCTTTGTGATCAAAAGTGTTCTTTATCTTTTCTTGGTTCCTCATCATTTGACCCAAGGCATTTTTTCGCGTTTCATCTAATTCTATCAGCTGATTTATTCTTCCTTGGATCGCCTCCGTATCTGTGGTGTATTGTTGAGAAAATCAGAGGATAGGGATTTGGAGGTTCATAGGAAGTTTTGCTTCAAGTCCATATACCAGCTCAAAAGGAGTTTTCCCTGTGGAAGTTTTCGTTGTTATTCGATCTGCCCATACTGCATATTTTATTTTACTATCCCATGACTTCTTATTTTCTCCGACAACCTTTTTTAGAATATTCATGAGGTTCTTGTTGGTTGATTCTGCCAATCCATTTCCTTGTGGGTAGTAGTTTGAGGAATGGGATAGGGTAATGCCATATTTGAAACAAAATTCTACCAGAGTGTAGGAGCTAAAAGCTTTGGAATTATCTGTAGTGATCTTGGAAGGGACGCCAAACCTAGTTATGATCCGATCTTCCAAGAAGTTCATGACAACTTCTTCGGTGGCCTTCTTTGTAGGAATTGATTCCACCCGTCTAGTGAAATAATCTGTAGCTATCAGGATCCATCGATAGCTATTACTCGAATTATCTTTGAATTCACCAACAAAATCCAAACCCCATTGTTGAAAGGGTGCCTCCACTACTACCGGTTTCAAAGGTTGTGCTGGAAATCTTGGTTTGCCGGTGAAATATTGGCAAGGTTGGAAAAATCGAACGTGCTGATAAGTATCTGAAAAGAGTGTTGGACAATAATAACTGGCCCTAAAGATCTTATGGGTAGTAGTACGAGTAGCAAAGTGTCCACCACAATGCCCAGAATGCAATTCCTCCAATATCTTCTTTTCCTCGTCCTTGTTTACGCATCGAAGTATAATGCCATCAGGATTCTTCCACCCAAGTCCATCCTCGGTCAAGAAGTACTTCATATCCTTCAATCTCAAATCCCTTATCTTGTAATCCACAAAATGATCAGGGCAAGACAAGTTATTTAGATAATAAACTATATCGGAATACCACTCATCATGTTCTAGTTCACTGATGATTACATTCACCTGCTCATTCTCACCCATCTGTATGGATTCCTGATTGCTTTCAGTCAGCCTTTGGGCCAGACCTTGTCCCTTTATTATCTTGGTGGGTTTTATTTCTAAGTCATACTCCTGGATTTTGGAAACGCACTTTCCTCGAGTACCCATACAGTCTTGTTGTGATAAAACATCCTTCACGGCCGGGTACGGGACATAAGCCTTGATCGTATTGTAATCGATGTAGTTCCTAAAATGTTTGAGGGATTTGACCAAGGCATAGGCTTGCTTCTCTATGATGGAGTAGTTCAATTATGAATCTCTTAGGACTCTGATCATAAAGGCTATGTGATTTTCATAGTTGTCAGCATCCTTCTACATCAAGACACCTGCAATAGTATCCTGAGATGCAAACGAGAAAATTATGAAATCTCACGAAAAATTAGGAATAATTAGGACAGGGGCTTGGGAGGTGGAGTTTTTGATATCTTCAAAATATTTTTTGGTCTCATCTCCCCACCTGAAACCAACTTCCTTTTTCAATAGAGCGCTTAATGGTTTTATCCTTTCAGCAAAATTAGGCACAAATCTGCGGATGAAGTTGATTTTTCCAAGAAAAGATTGTAGGGATTTCTTGTTGACTAGAGGGCAGACATCCTTTATTGATTGGAATCTTTCAGGATCAATGGAGACTCCCCCTAGTGAGGCCACATGTCCCAACAGTTTTCCTTTGTCAATCCCAAAAACAGACTTCTTAGGATTTAGTGAGATACCATACTTCCTGCATCATTCAAAAACAATCCTGAGGTGGGAGAGATGGTCTTTCCTATCCTTGGACACAACCGTGAGGTCATCTTGGTAAATTTCTATGATTTTTTGTATAAGGTCCCTGAAGGAAAAATCCATTGCTCTATGAAAAGTGGCACCAGCATTCATGAGACCAAACGACATTCTCAAGTACATAAAAGTTCCCCAAGGCATAGTGAATGCAGTCTTGAGTTGATCCTCCCTTTTGAGTAAAACTTGGTTGTATCCTAAGAACCCATCTAGCATAGACATCATCCCTGCCCCTGTGACCCACTGAAGCAAATGTTCCATGTTTGGGAGGGGATAATTATCCTTTAAAGACAACTGGTTGAGGTTGCGGAAATCGACACACAAGTGGATATCACCATTTTTCTTCCGAACAACTACCAAGTTTGACATCCAAGAAGAATACCTGATAGGGGCTATGATACCAGCGTCAACCATCTTTTGGAGTTCCTTTTGTATCTGGCCTACCAAATTTGAGTTGATATGCCTTAGCTTTTGTCGAAATGGCTTGGCTCCTTCTACCAAAGTTATAGCGTGTTGGATGACATCCCCTTTGTAGGCCTTTAAATCATCATAGTTCCAAGTAAAGGTGTCTCTGAATTCTCTAATGAGCTCTAGTATTTCCTTCCTCTCTTTCTCGGTGGTCCCCTTTCCTATATCGACCATTCTCAGATCCATCTCTGTACCGATATTAAATTCCAAAGTTTCCTCAGCTTGCTTAATTGCTCTTTTCCCTTTGAAAACATCATGTCTGTCAAAAAGGTTTTCTAGAGGAATACAACCCTTTGGTAAGGTATTGTTTTGCAGGTTGATGACTTCCAAGTCCATAGAGTCGGTCAATAAAACAACTTGCGAATCTATAAATTATTTTCTATTTTCCATGAATCTGATAATTTGATCGTCATCCTCAAACACCTGCCAATGCTCCAAATTGTCGGGGACAGAAGGTCTAAAAAGAACCTCCATTTTGCATAGGTCGTGAAGAGGTCCTTCGCATGGTTGTAAAGTTGAAGCTGAGATAGCCAGAGCATCAACCACGTGGTTTTCTTCTCGAGGAACAACTTCAATTGATATCTTTCTGAAGGATTTTGAAAGGGTCTGAGCTACATCTTGATACTTTTTCAACTTCTCATTCTTAGTGGCAAATCTCATTAAAACTTGCGACACAATGAGGTCCGAGTCCCCTTTCACTTCCAAGAATGTAACACCTTTGTCGATTGCTAGATTAAGTCCCATAATCAAAGCTTCATATTCAGCCACATTGTTGGTGCAACGGAATTCCAGCCTATATGAATGGTAGAAGACCTCACCCGATGGAGTTGTTAAAACTACTCCAGCATCTGAGCCAAAGCTTGAGTGTGAGCCATCAAATTCCAAGGTCCAGATTCCTTCTGTTTCTTCAACAGTGTCCATATCCAACTTCCCTTCCTGAATGAACCAATCATTGAGACCACTATTGATGCATAAAAGTTGATCATTCACCTCATTGGGGGTCTCGACTGGTGATCCAACAAAAGGCTCATTATAGACGGTGAAAAATCCTCTTTCAGGATGAGGGATAGTGGCTCTGGACTGCTCGTGAATTCTTCCATTCAGGTGTTCAATGAGGCCATTGCGAAGGATAATCTCGAAATTATTTACATCATCTATGATGACCACATTTATCAAGAAAGGAGCACCGGGGCAGGATTCAAATGTTACCTCGAGGTTGTTAATGATTCCTTTTGCGAAATTATCTCTGGTGTTTTCCCGTGAGATCTTCAGACCCAATTGATGCATAACTTCTTCTGTCATTATATTGGTTGTAGCTCTTGGGTGCAGGAGACAGTTGTGAAGGAGAAAATATTTGACCCGGAGGGAGACATAAAAAGGTGTGAACTCACAGACTTTAGAAATAGGGTGTCCCACTTGGTGAATAAAAAGAGAGAAGTCTTCAGGAAGATTTGGTTCAACATTTTTGGGTGATACATCCCTAACTTCATCCTCTAGATGGGCCCTTTTACGCAGAAGTTCTTGAAAAGAAACAACACTTTCATGAGAAAGGCTCCATTTCCTTTTGGCGGGGGCTAGTTCGATATGGAGGATCCTTGGAGGTTCAGGTTTCGCCATAGGTTCATTACCCAGATCCCATAGTTCACAATTTTGTGTTAGGTTTCTTTGTTGAATGTAATCATCAAAATCAAGATTTATTTCAATTTGAAAGGCCAGGTCCTGTGCTTCTTCTAAAGTTGTTGGTGACCAGTCCTTAATGTTGAATTGCAAGGTTCCTTCCAAGGAAGACAAGAAGTGATCGATGATGGCTTGTTCTGAGCCCACCTTTGACCGGATCTTTTTGAGGAGAAGGTTGAACCTATCACTGGAATATCTGATACTTTCACAGGGTCCTTTGCAAATGTTGAAGTATTGAGACAAGGATTTTTGTGAATGTTCACTATCACACCACCTTATTTTAAAGGCCTTTTGTAGTTCTTTGGGGTTTTTTATGCTTCCCTTGGGACACCCATCAATCCAAACTTTAGCATCTCCTGTAAGGGAACTTGCAAAGAGCCTCATGAAGACATCAGGGTGATCTTGATCGGCCAAATGAAAGTCAACACTGTCGCAAAAATGGGTCCAATGTGAGTTTCCAGGGGTGCCCTTTCCTAAAAAGAAAGGTAGCCAAGAGTTTGCATCTGTGGGTAAGTCATGCAGTCCACCTTGGATGTTTTTAAATTCAAAATAGTTGAAACTCTCTAGGTGAGACCATTTGTGAGGATTTGGATTGATTGGAGGCACATGGTTTTTTAGAGTGATGGTCGCACAGTAGCGGGATTTGAGTATTGTCGCCCGCTACGGGTTGTCATTGATGGAGTTGCTAGATAGTTTTCCTGAAACTATCAAAGAATAGGGGAATAAAGTCTAGTGGAGTCGCCAGGTAATCTTGTAAGAGAAAAGGTCTTTGAGGCAAGGCTTACCAAAAGATTTTTCATTGAGGAATATTGACTCAGTGTTCCCCAGCAACGACGCCAAAATGTTATCTCATAGTTTGTAGTTTAGGTTGAATGGCTAAAGGATAAAGGTAAAACTGGTGAAACAGGAACCTTCCCCACCCAATGTCACCACAATGGGGAGGTTCTTTCTATTTAGGGAGGTTATCCCATGGGAGACGTCACCGGTAACCTGGGGTTCTGAAGAGGCTGGGATATAAGATCAGAGTTAAAGTTTCCCCTTCATAGGTTACCACCAAAATCAGAAGGTCTGGCTAATCAACCAATAATGAAGTATAGTCCCAAACGAGAACACCTACCCATAACAAAGCAACAATAGAAAAATATATATGCAGGCTATATACAAAGGGTTATCACTTCATATGACCATATGATATAATTCAAGCAATGTAAAGAAATAGATATTAATGAGATCAATGTTTTGTCAATTATCTATGGAAAGAGCATTAATTCATCAATAACTATCAGGATGACAAAACCAACAATGTATTCAATAAATACTTTAATCAATAAATGCTTTAGATCATAACTCAATTGCTTGTAAAAGTAAAAAAAGATTGTTGCGTCAGAAATAACCAACTATGATGTCAGCCTTAGTTAGGGTTAGGGTTAGTTAGTTAGGGTTTTAATATTTAGGGTTTAAAGAGTTATTTTGAACACTAGGAATTCAACGTTGGAGATCAAGGATCAATGCCTAAAGGGTTAATGGAGTCAACAAGTGATGGACGCAAGAGTTGAAGGGTAGAAGTTTTCTGAGGATTAAAGGGTAGGTTTTCAAGGTGCTTCTAAAGCAAGGCCTTGAAAGAAGAAACCCTAAGAGAGAGAAAGTTACTAGGTGTTGCAAAGGCAAGGCCTCGTGCTCTCTCCTCTTTCCCGGCAAACGACTAGCACAATAAAGAAATTTTAACCAAGACAAGAGGTTTTGATGAGGGAGACGCTGCAAAAACAAGGTCTCTCAACAAACCCTAGATTGGTACGAACCTAGTGTAGTAAGCCTAGGCTAAGGACGTCTCACTTTTCTTGGCTTCAAACAGGTACGACTAGCTTGAGGAATGAAGAAAATAAGTGTAGCAAAGGCTAGGCTCTATTTTCTTATTCAATGGTTTAAAGTTTCTTTGTCAGGGGACATGAGACAACAACCTACTTGTGTGGTTGTCCCCTATGGTTTTGATTCAACAATATATAAGTAAAATGAAAGATATTTAAAATACAACCATTCAAAGAGAAGTTTTGTAGGAAAAACACTTACAATTCATGAAGAAATATCTAAGCAAACCCTAGCTGTAACACCTTCCTTTCAAAGAAACACCATAAAATGCCAAGAAAACTCCTCCTTCAAAAGTTGCACCTCACTATTTCAGCCAAACAACTCCAATAGTGCGCTAAAAATCAGATCTCACAAGAGAGTGAGTTGTGTTATGTTCAAATGAGGGGAAAACATCCTCAATATATATCATCCAATGACCTTTAATTTAAAAATTAGGTCATTAAAAGAGCCGAAAAGGTTGACTACCAAAATCATACTATTTTTACATTAATTTCTAAGTAAAAGACATAAATGAGCAAAAGGTGGGACGTCAAGCCCCTCTGAGGGAGACATTGGCCCTTTTTGGGGCTAGTCCAGCATCCAGAAGTCAGACGTTAGCCCTTTTAGGGATCCTCCAAGCTGCCACACGTGCCAATAATCCTATCAAACTTCCACACGCTCAAGATAACATCCAAGTCTCTTGGGTGAAATCTTGTCCATCAAGAGGAAAACGTTCCATTTGAAGTGGGTCAACCCCCCTAGGCTGGGCTCAGCCAAAGTGTCCTGGGTGGAACGTCCTTCTTCTCGTGTGCAAAGGCTCATCATATCACTGTCCTGTCTCTGCCCCTGATGGGGTCCCAACAACCATCTGATGGGCTCTTCAGCCCCATGGAGGTCCAAGCTAATCATCTCCCCATGTGTACCGGTGCACTGGTACCTGTCCATCGGGCATGGTCCTGCACATCAAAAACTTCTCCCTCCATGAGCTCATTAGTCCTCGGGATCATAGCAAGGTCAATCATATTTCATCGTTAATTTTATCAAATGCATGCATAAGACCCCTAACATATCATCTAATAGCTCAAAGACATTACACTGACCTACTATATAAAGCTGAAGAAAAAGACAAGGTAACCTATTGGGCCAACATCCATAAGAAGAGGAAAGTTCCCAAAGGATATCATTCAAGACATGTAATACGAGGTGGTATGGTCTAAGGATGTCCAGACACAGTGAAAACTAGGGGTAGGTATTATCCGTGGGTGCCTTTGTAGGAGGCGAGCTGTACCTATCATGGATGCAGTTCTTTCCAAGCCCTTTATTGCCTTTGTTCTTTCTTTTATTTATTACTTTTTCTTTCTTTTTTCTTCAAGGTCTGACCAGAGGACATTGCCTTGGCGTGGTGACCAGAGCTGACAGTGTTACCCATGAGTATTTTCACAGAAATGATAAGGCTGGCTCGTGATGAGACCCCCTTTCCCTTGGCCATGCAACCAAGGGTCACTGCCCTGGTGTGGTGACCAGATAATGGCAATGTCATACTACTAGATACCTATGAACATAATGGTTCAGCTCGTGATGAGACCTCCCATACTCTTGGCTAGGTCTTGTTTTATTATTTTTCTTCAGGTCCCTTTTGTTTCTTAATGAGAGGCTTTTTTATTGCTTTCTCGGGGATCCTTGGGTGAGGCATCTCTAGGTTTTATTTCCTATGGCTTTTATCTTTTACCATCTGCTTTTACCTCCTGGGCCTTTAGCACCTTCTTCCCACAGGATAAAGTGTAACCCCTCAAATAGGTCATCCTAATGCCCGGACTAGGGGAATAGGATAGATTAATGGGAGATAAGATGTAAAATGATAATATGGTGGGAGCGGACAATGGCTCTTCAAAATCACCCCTGGTGGCTAACCAAAACCTATGGATACAAGCTTTCTAGGGCACCCCGTTAATTCCCCCAACCATGGTCAAGTGGGTTAGTGTAAGATCCAAGCAGTTGTCAGAAATGTAAGGAACCTGATGCATATATCTGAAAGTTATAATGATCAAACATGACACATACCATGATACCTAGACCAATTACCTCATGGAGCAAGAGCCTTCTCTGATGCAAGTCCAAGTCGATGTTGATGGATGCTGCTGCTGCTGACAGGATAGGTCTGATGAAGAAGAAGAAGGATGGGCCCTCCAGGGCGATGCTCAGGTCAATCCTGCTCTTGGTACTCCATGTCTAGGACCTGTGGGCCTCAAGACATGATCTCCTAGTTATCCCTAGAAATCGGGGATAACAGGCACCAATTTATCAAGACGAGTTTGGAAAAGCTCCTCGCATTTGGTGGAAGATTGATCCTTTCAGACATTTTTTTGTTCAAGGTTATCTTCTAAGTGCATAGGTTTGCTAATCCTTCCCTTTGTATGACATAATTCTTCTTATACTTTTCTTTAATCTTGTAAAATGAGAGTTTATATCAATATAGAGTTTGTTATGGTTAAATCTCCCTTCACGTTGTCACTACAATTTCATATAGAAGACAAGCAAGTAAGCACTCAATGTAACCTACTCTGAGTCTAGGGTTAATTGGTGATCAACTCTGAGGTGCCTCTCAGGGTAATCATTGCAATGCAAGGGCTGGGGGAGTTTTGAATACTTTTGTTGATGATTTTTTTTTTATGGCTTAATGATGGGCTGCCATATTCACCTTGCAGATTTTATAACAGCCCTATCCACAAATGGATAGAGAAAGAATGTAGTGGCACATGTCCTCCTTATGATCATGATTACCACTTACATAACTTTATTTTTTCATGTTATGATTGATGTCCTCCGTCACATTCATTAAATAAAGGAAGGAGAAGTCCTTTCAGAATTCATATTGAACACATGCTTGTGTTAAGATAGATAAAGTGAACTTGTCTCTGTCATTATACTTTATCTTCTTTATACGATAGGGTTCATGATAAGATTCAAGAAGAAGAGATGGAATTTTTGGCATATGGTTACTCTTGTACTATTTGGACTGTTTGAAGTAGAGGGGATAGTTAAAGACTATCTTATTTATTCTCTTGTACACTTGTGGGATGAAAATTTGGGTGCCAAAGTAAACTTGTTTGGATTATTGGTGAAGTGACCAATATTAGTTGAGAGAGATTTCTTGTTAGGAGAATCTGGAGGGTAGTGTTCTTTATCTTTGGTGGATCCTTGGTTTTTTGTTGCAGATTCCTTGAGATTGTGTTCAAGTTTCCTTTTTCAAATCTTTTGGCACTCAAAGAGGGATTCTCAGTGTTTTTAAAATTGAACGTACATGGGCACTCTTACGTTACATTGTGTAGCCAAACATACCCATATGCATTTTATCCTACTTGGGCTCTCCCATGTCAACTTCGACAGAATTTGCTGCGAGAATTTATTGGTTACATTACAGATATTTGTTTCCTTCAAAAGATCCAATTTGATCAATTTAAGAATTAGTAAGTAACTCTGATCAGGAACCAAACCCCTATAAAAGGGGGTCTTTCATATACATCAATCTAGTAGGACAATTACTTGAACTAACAAATAATCCATACACAAAATATGCCCTAGATAGCTACAGCTGGTAGCAGGCTACAAAGTACATGTGTGTCTTCAGCCCAAAACAAGTTCAAGTTCTTCATCTTAAACTTGGAACAGGAACCAAGTACTTCTTGAAGAGATACAACATTAGTGAAAGGATCTTGTAGGTTCAGAGGGAGTCAGTTTGCACATGCAGAGAGGCAGGCACATTATGAGACTCGGAGGGAGAAGTCCCTGTATGTGAGTTAGGCCATGACATGCAACAAATGGAAATATTGAGGTTAGATTTGTGACTCATGAATTCTCTTAGAAATAAGGGATTGACTATGAAGAGATCCTTATTCCTATTACCATATTACTTCCATCAAGATCATTATCTCTCTTGCCGCTGTTTTTTATTGGAAACTTCACTAGATATATGTTAAGACTAATTTTCTTAACGGTGAAGTCGAGAAAGAGGTTATATCGAACAACCTGAGGGGTTCGTAATCCATGGGAAAGAATTCCATAGATTGAAGCAAGCTATGAGAGCTTGGTATGGAAGAATTGACGGTGTCTCGACATGATATTGGGTTCACCAAGAGTATTGCAAATCCCAATCTTTATATAAATATTGAACAGAATCATCCTATTATCTTAGGATGATCTATTCCTTCCAGGAAGGGAAAATTTTATAGCTCGAACTAAGTGGGAGTTTTCAGTAGAATCTGAAATGAAATACTTGAGTCTTTTTCATTATTTTCTAATCTTAGAGGTGTGGTAGAAACCAGGTGAGATCCTTCTATCATAAGAGCAAGTATGCAGTTGATATGCTCTGCAGACTTGGCATGTTGAACTATAAGTCCATGTCAACACTGATGTTTTCTAACCTGGAGAAGTTACAAGACCAAGCTACAGGTTCAGATCCATAAGACCTCACCATATATCAGTAGATCATTGGGTTCTTGATGTATCTTATACATACCGAACCAAATATTTATCATGCAGTGAATGCCCTCAACCAGTTCATGTGTGAACCAAAGCATATTCATATGGTTGTTGTTAAACATATTATGAGATATGTTCGGGGGGCTATAGCCTATGAGCTTAGATACACTTCTAGTGGAGGTGTAATGCTTCATGGATATACATATTCAGATTGGATGGGAATTACAGTGGACCGAAAGAGTACTTACGTATATTGTTTAAGTTTGGGTTTAGCTACGTTCTCCTGGTCCAGGAGGAAATAGGGCTCCATAGCCCAAAGCATTATAGAGGAATAATACATTGCTGCAAGTGTTTGTAGTAGAGAAGCATCGTGGATCAGAAAGATACTCTCAGAGTTGTTCAATGTTGAGTTGGAACCCACAATAATCCATTGTGATAACCAAAGTTGTGATCAATAAATAATTTTGATTAACTGGTGCCTTGGAATAGTTCTCCAGCAAAGAACATACCAAGGAACAACAATGCCCTAAATGTTTTTTCAAAACAATAAATATATCAGTAAGGATGGTAACAATGATGACCAAGTTAGTATCTCTAGACCTAAAATACATCATCTGGTTTCATCTATCATATTCCAGCCCTTATAGCAACCATAAACCATAACAGGTCAAGCTCAAAGAACACTAAGATTATGAATTATGTGTAGCCTTAAGCCACCATAACTGATAAATACCTGAATTCAATTTGGACATGTATATGTGATTTTAATACTATCAATGCCTAGATATCTCTGAAGTCCATCCCAAACCTATTGACTTCTGATTGGAATGTACCAGATGCTCATATCACCTGGAGGTTGTGTCCCTGTAGGTATGCCATAAATTGTCATAAATTCTGGACAAGATGGACGAGTTTTAAAACATTGTGTGATACATTCTCTATGAAAAAATTGGTGACATTTAGCCAACCCTACAACTTCATCTTCTTGCAAACTACAAAGACACACTAAACAATTTTCCCCATCATTAGGGTTATCACACACAATTGGGTAAGAATGTTCATCCTTTAAACTATTGGGCTGCTCTGATTCATTACTTAGAGAAGAACCATCTAAACCTAGATTTTATATGCACCTTGGGGTTGAACATGTCTGAGTTCCAATATTTTATACGATGGACATTTGTGTGAACTCAAAATATGCATTCATTTTCAATAGTGCATCAAACTGGGGTTTTTTTGGGTTTGTGCTAGTGTCCATATTCAATGCACCTTATAGATTCAATGCACATAAACCCCCATTCAATGTACCTATATTTCTCCAATTTGAGAGAGGAATGAAGAAATTCCCCTAGCTCCATCCAAGTTTAATTCACATAGGTTGTAGGATGAGGAATTTTATGAGATATTAAAAGAGAAGTGGATTAAATTTTTTGCTCAGGATGAAGCAACTGTTATGTATCAATTCTTTGCAAATCTCTAAAGGGTTAAAAAATCGATAACAGATTGGACCAAGAAGAAATACAACAATTCTCAAAAAGATATTATAGAAATGGAAGGAAAGATTGCAGGTCTATATAGTAATCCTCCAAATTGTATTTTCATAAAGGAAGAAAAGCCAAAACTGAAGTCCTTACAGCTCAGAAAGAGAAACTTGTTGGAGTGGGAAGAGGTCATATGGAGGCTCAAAAGAAGAGGTGTTTGGTTGTCCCAAGGAAACACAAATATATATTTTTTCAAAACTACGCAAAGGGGAAAAAAATTAAAATTACTGTTTGGGAAATGTGTAGTCCGGATAGGAGTAAAGCTTCTAAGTTTAAAGAATTGCATATTCAAATGGTTGTGTTTAAATTTGATTATGATAAAAACATCTTTTAATCTGTCCTTCATTAATTGGATAGAAGGTTTTCTAGAATCTTCTTCATTTTCTGTCCTAATTAATGGTGTTGCTTCAAGCTTTTTCAATCCTTCAAGGGGACAAAGGTAGAGGTGCCCAATGCCATCTTTGTTGTTCTTATTGATTGTAGAGGGTTTTTGTAGAATAATTGAAAGTTATAATCGAAGTGGAAGCCTAAATGTTAAGAGGAGTGTAGGTTGGTAGGAATTTATATATTGAACATATTTTATTTATCAATGATGTTTTTATATTTGGTTGAGGTTCTATATAAGAGGAAAAACAATTAAAAAAGCCCTGGATCTTTTCAATTCTACAACAAGCATGGAGGTAAACTTGTTAAATTCCTTTGTAACCTTTTATGGTTTATCTGAAAGTCATTGCATAGGAATAAATTGGATCCTTCCCTTTAAGGTGACTAAGTTTGACAAGGGATTAAAGTATCTAGGATTGTTCTCAAACCAAATGCATATGGATATAGAGATCATCAATGGATGTATGAAAAACTGGAAAAAATAATAATAGGTTGGTGCAAGATGGTTATCAATGGGGCGTAGATTAACCCTAATCAAGTAGGTACTTGAAGCAACCTCGGACTATTGGCACACTCTTGCTTACATCTCTGTATGTATCCTGGAAAAATATAGAAAAAGGCATATGATTTTTTAATAGAAAGGAAGAGACTTAAAAGGATAAAGGCATACCCCCTACGAAGTTAGCAAAGATTGGCTCAACCCAAAGCTCTCAGGGGCTGGAGTCTTAAAATATTATTTGTTTTGGAGAACCTTTTGTAGGGATGAGTTTATGGAGGCTAATAAAATTCCAAGATTTGTGGCATAAAAAAAATACATTGAGCTACATTCAATGGAGGATTGGATTAGACGGAGAATAAAATCTTACAAAAATGCATCCATCATTTGGAAGGATCTAGTCTTGGCTTCCCCTCTGGTAAGGAACTGGTTAGTATGGAAAATTGGAAATGGTAGAAATGTAAGAGTACATATGGACCCTTGAGTGGGAAGTGATGGAGCTTTCAAGCTAAACAAAGGACTCTTAGAAGATCTCATAGATCAAGACATAACCTGTCTAGCAGATGTGGCAGTTCCAGTTAGCAGAAATTTATGGAAAAATGGTTGGAAAGGAGCTGATATTTTAGGCATGGAAGACTAGGATGCTGAGCAATGGAGTTCATATATAGACCTATAGAAGATGAGTTACATTTTTCTAAAAGAAGAGGAAGACTCCCTGGTTTAGTCTTGGAGCCCAATCGGGGAATATTCAGCTAGTTTAGGTTACAAAGAAATGTTCTTGGATGAGGATCAAGAAGTCATTTGGTGGTAGAAGCCACAGAGGAATATCAAAGCCCCTTTGAAGTCAAAACTATTTGTTTGGTTGGATCTAAACAATAAAGTGTTGACTTGGGAATACCTTCAAAGGAGGAATCAACATGGTCCACGTTTATACATCCTGTGTAGGAATAGTGTAGAAGACATAGACCATTTGTTAAAAGACTTCTCATTTACAAAAGAACTATGTAAGAAATACCTAACTCTAACTAGTGGAGTTTCAAATGGGTGGGAACCTCTCTAGTTGACTATTTAAAGTAGTGGATGGAAGACCCAAGGCTGAGTGACCACACAACTTTGCCATGTATAGTGCCTTTGGGAAATGGATAAATATAAATGTTATTTTATTTTAGGAATTATCTTTCTCAGCCTTGGATGCATTCCACAAGATAAAGTATGTTTATGAATATTTAAAACAGCCTCCCAAAAAAAAGAACTAATCAGTTCCAAAGACTCTTAAAATAGACAAATCAAAGACTTGGGGGTTCGTCAATGGTGCAATCCAAGGAAACCCTACCCCATGTGGAGCTGGAGGAGTTTTGTATTTCTCTTATCACATTTTTTTTCCCGTCAAGTTGGGGATAGGCATAGGTATGAAAAATTGGGTAGGGATACATGCCCTCCTAAACCTGCTCAAAACTGCTATTGAAAAAAGGAACTTCCTAGATACAAGTGTTCAGGGACTCTAACCTAGTAATTCAATGGGAAATGAAGGCTACAGTATGAAAAATAAAACTCTCATGCCTTTGCTGGAACATGTGTTCTCTAATGCTGGTAAATTTTCAGATATATGGTTTTCTCATGTTTACATGACTTCTAATTCATATGCAGACAACCTCTCCAAACAGGCTGTGGTGGGGTCTCAAGGAATGTTGTAGGTTAAGGAGCACATTGGGGGGGCATGATCCTCCCAATGATATCTAATGTATATGTATTACTTCTTTCCCACTTTTGAATATGGAGAATTTGTGTGCTATGATGATTGTCTACCTTTGGAAAGTGACATCATTCTAGCTTTGGTTACATGATTGAGAAAGAAGAACGTCAAACATTGTATGAAAACTAAAGAAAACATATTTCCTATTTTTGTTGACCATGATCCCTATAGGTATCTTGAAATGGTTCATCTCTCTCATTCTTTTCTTCTGCTAGGGATGAATAATTTCCAAATTTTAGAACTTCTTGTAATGTTTGTAACTTTGTAGCCATTATTATAGAACTCTTGGTCTTTTTAGTAGACTATCTATTGTTTGGAGAAAACTCTGTTTTCTTTATAACTCCAAAGTTTTAACTATAAGCATATACCGACACAACTGGGGAACCCATGTATGATTCTATAATATCTTAATATAGTTTGTTCCTATTGGAAGGAAAAAATAACGATGGTCAATCAACCATGCCAAAAGTGCATGAATTTCTTTGGACATTGACAATGAATTATAAATACCAAGTTACAAATGTTGTTTGAAGGGCCCATCTAGAAAAGTTCTCACTTTTCAAATTATAGGATATATCTAGCTTCTATCTAGTAGCACCATTTGATATGTGGTTACTATTTGAATAGTCAACAATATCCAAAGCATTTGAAATATTTTTCCATATAACAATCATGCATGCTATTGAATAAATATACTTTGTTCTTTTATTGTAGTGTTGGACATGTTTTGTACTTTTGGAAGCTCCTCTAATGAAGTTGCTTGCCTATTTTAATCCTCCACTTCCTTACATTTCCAAGTTAAAAAGTTGCCTCTATCCAAAGGAAATACAAGTACAAAATTCTTTTGTATTCACATATTTAGTTCATTCCAAACAGTAATTCACAAATGTTGACCACTAACTTGATTCATACTGATTATAACCACTTTCAACCATTATCAAATATAAAAAAAATGCCACAAAAAAGGGATTTTCCTTGCTCTAGGTAAGGCAAGATTTGTATGTGAACATCCATAATCTAGATTGAGAAAACCTTCATGCATTGTCATAATGTTTGTTTTACTTTAATGGACATAATTTTTATCTAACTTGTACATTCAATCCAACCACAAATTCAAACAAKYRATTCATTTCTACCTATTTTTKACACACAAGTYAAWTYTRTTAGTGGCAATTAGTGATTTTCCTYAAGTACACWCTCTTTGMAAAARGTGATGCCATGCATATCATCCCTCAAGATCCAAGGCACTAAACAAAGTGGAAAGTACTACCTCTTCCAAATAGTAAGATTATCTCAACATACATGATTTTGAAATTCTATCATGATGGTTCCAAAGTTTCCAATGACAACTAAAGAGTCGTGTCCAAGACAAACATCTACTATATGACCTGTAGACATTAATATGTTTAATGCCATGAGATTACTGAAAATATGGTAAAAGAGAATAGACATTAACATGTTTAATGCCATGATACTACTGAAAATATGGTAAAGGAGTTGAAAGATAGCTTAGGGTTTAGAGGTAATATTACCTTTAGCATCAGGAAGAGTGAGGGAGACCAGTGTAGCTCCCAAGTTGGTGACATTTATATGAAAGTCACCTTTTTGAAGATGAAAGAAACTTGGACCATTAGACAAACATAGATAAATGCAAAAAAGCATTTACTCACAGACTGTATAGAATCAAATGTGACAATTCTTGCACACTGTAAACCAAATTCTCACAGGAAGGAAGAACTTCACTGCTGTGAATGTATCATGTAGATTATAAGAATACAGTGTCAATATTATAGATACAATTGGTACCCTTAGCCCTCATAATATAATTTTCAGTAATTGGAAAATTCCATATAAAGAAAAAAAAAAGATGGTTGGTTATAGATTTGGTACAGAACCTGTTACTATTCCATGTCTTGGTTCAGTAAGGACATATCAGACATTAATAAAACCAATTTCCACCATTGTTTTCTCCATGTCCAACAAGTAATATTCATCCAAATGGGGTTATGTCGATTTCATCAAAGTATTTTTAATGGATAGGTAGAATTACAATTTTTTATCATTGAAATTGTAGTGAGGAGTTGTTACAATGAAAACAAGGTCAACAAATCCATTTACAATATTATAATTTGCAATTGCATTGTCCAAAATTGTGATTTTTCATCCCCTAAAATATTAATATAGTAAACAAGCAGTCTGTAATTTATTAATAGTTCCAGTGCATCTCGCAGTTATCAGGAAAGTTAATAGGTCCACACTTTCTTGCAAGTTTATTCCATGCCTGCATTATGGAGTGCTATTAGACCTAATCAAAATCTCTCAGATCAGTCTATCACACAGAAGTATTTTCAACCTGCAAACCCACAATCCCCTGTTTCAACCAAACCCCATTTCTACCTACCAACCAATTTAAGAGTATGCACCTTTGGAGGTTGAAATACCTCTCAGAGGCAAGGAGATGAGATTTTAAAGTCCACAGTAAGCTCCCACCCATATTCAAAAGCTAAATCACCTTTTCCCCCATCGAAGCTATGGTAAGTAAACTTAAAGCTAAATCACATCTAGATTCACCTTGTTCCCCATCGAAGTTGTGGCAGGTGAACTTAACATATGGCCTCCTTCCTCCCCTATATTCATTCACTTTCCATAGAACGTTGTCAAAGCCTCTCAACCCTCCTGTATTCATACATACCACCAAACTGTCATCAATACACAGTGCACACATATATGTAACCCGACATGATGTGTTCACATACATGAATATTTTTTTACAGGGCTCTAGTTAGCCACATAAATGAAAAACTAGAAAATGAAGGAAGGAAGACATTCACCATGGAGAGTGTTATTGCCATCGTTATTGGTCAAATGGTAGGTTTCCCCGTTTAGCATAAACTGTGCATTCTTGACTCTACTGGAGACACGACCCATGATGGCACCAAGGTAAGGCCTAGTGGAGCTCACGTTCTGCATCAACAATCAATCTCATATCATCAAAAGACAGTCCACCATATCCCACATTGTAATGCACATACAACAAACTCAATCTAAAACTAGAGATCCAAGCCCATGTGGAAGGAAGAACTGTGAAAGTTAACGCAGAACTGTGAGAATTTATGGAAAAAAATTCTTCCTGTACAAAAATAGAAATACTAATACATAGATACATTTGATTTGATAAGGCAGAACTGTGAAAGTTTATGGAAAAATTATTGTTGTGCCACATAGAAATGCTAATACTGTGAAAGTTTATGGAAAAATTCTTGCTATACCACATAGAAATGCTAATACTATGAAAGTTTATGGAAACATTCTTGCTGTACCAAATAGAAATTCTAATACATAGAGACATTTGATTTGATACCATGTATGAAGCTAAAGAGTCGTGTCCAAGAGAAACATCTTCTATATGACCTGTAGACATTAATATGTTTATGCCATGAGATTATTGAAAATATGGTAAAAGATAATAGACATTAACATGTTTAATGCCATGATACTATTGAAAATATGGTAAAGGAGTTGAAAGATAGCTTAGGGTTTAGAGATAATATTATGTTTAGCATCAGGAAGAGTGAGGGAGACCAGTGTAGCTCCCCAGTTGGTGACATTTATATGAAATTCGCCTTTTTGAAGATGAAAGAAACTTGGACCATTAGACAAACATAGATAAATGCAAAAAAAAATTTACTCACAGACTGTATAGAATCAAATGTGACAATTCTTGCACACTATAAACCAAATTCTCACAGGAAGGAAGAACTTCACTACTATGAATGTATCATGTAGATTATAAGAATACAGTGTCAATATTCTAGGTACAATTGGTACCCTTAGCCCTCATAATATAATTTTCAGTAATTGGAAAAGTCCATATAAAGAAAAACAAAAGATGGTTGGTTATAGCTTCGGTACAGAACTTGTTACTATTCCATGTCTTGGTTCAGTAAGGACATACCATACATTAATAAAACCAATTTCCACCATTGTGTTCTCCATGTCCAGCAAGTAATATTCATCCAAATGAGGTTATGTAGATTTCATCAAAGTAAATAACACCGGTGGTAGATTCTGTAGAATCAAAAGCATGAGGTAAGAAAATTTCCATGTTTATAATAACTGAAACCTTTTTTTAGTACAAAAGATTAATATGCGGAGAAAATAAATCTGTTTTTGGCAAGGACGACATACATCTTACCTGTAAGATATTAGATTTGGGTTGCACAACAAATAAAAAAACAAACAAAATGTACACAATGCTTGTCTTCATATGACATGAATATGCATTTGTCCCCACTATTCACTCTTTCCACTCAACCTTCAATGTAGGTAAGGTAAGGCAGTTGCAGGGCCTCTCCACTCCTGATTTGAGGGTGCCCATGGAGAAATACCTTTGAATCATTGCCGATACCATAAAATTAGGGAGAAATAGCTCTTAATCATTTCCATTACCAGAAAATGGGGGCGAAATACCTCTGAATCATTGCCTTTACCAGAAAATAGGGGCGAATGGGAGGATCTAGTTCGAATTTTAAGGGGCAAAAATGGATTTCCATGCTCTTCCCTCACAAATATCCATGGGCTAAGGGTTTTATATATAATTTTTTGAAAATAAACTTGGGGCTATATATTTTCAAATCCCTCAAACCACTCCATGTAAATAATTCGCCCAACCAAAATTCCAAACCCCCTAATTTCACCCATGAGCGAAATTTCGCCCCTAAAATCACCCATGCTCCTCTGATAGGCGATTATTTGGGCACAACATCACCTAACTCAACTGGAAGTTCCAAAATAAGTTATGCGAAGACCAGTGACTTTTTGGATTTCGCTAAAATGAAATCTAAGTCAAACTCCTGGAGGACAATTATCCATCTACTGATATTTCCGCCTATTACTCGTCGTGTCAACATGTACTGGAATGGATTTACGACAGCAATGATGGTGGTCTTGCGAAATAGAACATAATGATGGAACCATTGAACAACATGAACTGTTGCCAACGCAAGTTTTTTGATATGAGAATAATTGAGTTCCGGTCCTATGTGGCCTCAGCTCAGGTAATAAATCACATATTTTGAGAACAAGTCATCCTCTTGAACTAATACCATGTCGATGGTTGACTCTGCTACAACCAGGTATAATAAGAAATCTTTGTTATAGTTAGGTGGATGAAGCAGAGGGGAATTCATGAGGGCATGTTTCAATGCATCGAAAGAGCATTGGGTGACATCGTCCCAATGAAAAGGAATGTCTTTCTTCAGTAAGCGCATAAATCCCTTTGTGATCTCAACATAGTTGGCGATGAAACGTCTTAAAAAGTTCGCCTTGCCCTGTAGACTCTGAAGTTGAAGGATTGTGCATGGGGGAGGCAACTGAATTATTTCCTCAACCTTGAGAGGATTGACCATGATCCCTGTTGTGGATACTATGAAACTTAGAAAACGCCCTGATGTTACACAAAAGCTACACTTGTTTGGATTCAAGAAAATCCAGAAGTAGCGACAATGATCAAAGATAAGTCGTATGTGTGTGGGATGGTCTGTTCTCTTGTGATATAGAGATGCTAAATCATCTAAATAGGCCTCGACTATATTCTTGAGGTCATGGAAAGAAAAAGACATGGCCCGCTGAAAGGTCGCTCCAGCATTTTTGAGACCAAAGGTCATCTTACGATATGCGAATGCACCCCATGGACAAATGAATGTCATTTTGTGCTGGTCTTTGGGTTTGATTTGTATTTGATTATATCCCGAAAAACCATCCATGAAAGAGAAGGCCTCGCAACCCACACATTCATAAATTGTCTGGTCGATGAATGGTGTGGGAAAATTATCTTTTGGAAAGGCCTTGTTCAAATCATGGAAGTCTATACATACACGAATCGTGCCTTGTTTTTTATTGACCGGAACAGGATTTGACACCCATTGGGTCAAATGGATAGGATAAATAAAACCGACTTTTAGAAGTTTCTCAACTTCAACCTTAATGGCTACTTTTTTCTTGGGATTAACTGGACGAAGCTTCTGCCGAACAGGCTTGGCATCTGGATAAGTTGTGATTTCATGTTCGACTATTTTTGGATCGATGCCTGGCATTTCCTCGTAAGACTAGGCAAAAACATTGTGGAATTATTTAAATAGATCTGTGTAGATTTGAATCTCTCCGAGGGAGCAGTCAACTCCGATGAAAACATTCTCCACGACGCCAGGGGTTCTGGAGATATTGATCGGTATGGTTTCAGTAATGGTTTCCATATTATCCTCAACATAGACCTCATGTGTAGCTAAGAGATTAATAGGACAAGACCTATCTCCAACCATAGTCAAGGTGAATTCTTAGGTTTCAATTCTACTTAACTCTGGGAGGAAGTATTATCTGTGATGAATATCATCCCAAGGTTTGTCTAGACTAGTCATTGCTTCAATTACTACCTCGTTAGAGGGAAAGACTAAATCTAATGAATCGGTGTTAGCGAGAGAACCTTGAGCCCAAATAGGCTCTAGAAGCGGATCTAACTCTTGTGCAGGAGTTCGATCTGTGTTGGCTGAAGTTTGCTGGACTAAAGAGTATGCTACTTCAGCTGCGGACAAGGGCATGGACATGCCCGGGTGCCCTGTCCCATCCATCATGGCTGATGGGGAAGGAAGTATCCATGGATCGGTGAAGTAAGTCGTGTGAAACGATGAAACTTGGAAAATCTCAACCTTATGGTGGTCGGATATGAACTTGACATTGCCTTGAGGGGACGTGTAATCAAAGGTACCCATCAAATATGGGCACAAACCAACCCCTACGTTGACTACGCTTGGTTGACGATTATCAATCATCAGGACCGCGGACACCCCCAATGAAGGGTCAGGTATGGAGAAAGACAATTGATCAATGGTCACAATCCGGTCCTCGTGTGGAAACAACAAGACTCGAAAAACTGTAGAAACCACTGCTTGCATGGCATAAGTCCAACTCCTTCCTAACAAGATATTGTAGTCGAGGGACACATTGACTACTTCTACCTTGACGCACACGGTCTTCCCTCCTAACTGCATGGGGAAAGAGGGAATGATACCATGTGGTCGGAACGAATGAACGTCGAAAGTAGTGAGAAGAGTAGGCGATGGAGACAAATTGGGTTGGCCAATGGCCTTCCAATATGCTAATGACATAACACATGTCGAGGCACCCTCATCAACCACTGTGCGGAAAATATTTCGAGTAAAAGTTTTCATGGGGTGAGCCACTACTATATGAAACGCTACGTGGTAAGGAAAACGAAGTTTTAAGTCAGTTTTATCTAGCATGATAGTACCTGGATTACAAGTCTCGGTAGATCCTAAAGTGGTTAACAAAGCTTTCCTCTGGGAAGGGAAGCTTTGGAGGACCTCCAAAGTGAACATCGCACAAGGGATTTGAGAAAAATCCTCCACCACAGAATAGTTATGGGCGGCCCTTGCGTTTGGGTTGTGAGAATATTTTTTGAACATGCCTTTTGGGATGTGTGTCATTGTTTCTCCCAAAGTCTTCTCAATCTGTAGAGGAAGAGATGGGAGTTCGGCTTCTTTTCCCTTCTTAGAAGTGCTTGGTTTACTGTAGTCATGCACTCTAGTCGATATAAAAGAATCACCCTTCATCATATACACATTCGTGGATGCGGGATTGTAAGAAGATGGAGAGGGTCCTTCACTGCCCCCTTCCGTGATTGTAGAGGTTTGGGTTAGGTTTTGACCATGCTGAAATGGATTAGTTAACACAACAGGTTGTTGCTGTGTCATAAATTTTTGGGCCTCTACAAGCCGAGGAAATTGGTGGGTCAGGTGGTCTTCCGCGCATAGGTTTCATGGATACCTCGCCTTCCGTTTCTCAATGTTTCCCCTGCCAAAATTATTAGTGGGTTTCTTATCCCCCTTACCCTTCCTTCGTTGTTTTTTATTTCCTTCAGGTTGCTGGGTGGCCTTTGGATTTGTTGATTGCACTGTGTGTACATCTGATGCTTTAGTAGGGGGAGTAGCCAAAATAGTAGTTTGGCTGGCCATTGTTTGTTGTATAGAAAATTGCTGCAATTGCTTCGTCAATTGCTCAATGGGCTTTGTTTGTGTTGAACCAACAATACCATTAGCATGTGGTCCAGCTCCGTGTCTGGTTATATCAAGTATTGAGTGTGGTGCATCTGGCAAGATCTCGTATAATAAATCGGACTGAGAATAGATGAGCTCAAGCTATTGAGCTCTCATGATGGCGTCTTCTTCGGAAAAGACTCATGATGTTGCGACGTATTTGGATAACTGTGGGACCAAAGACTTAAGGAACCACTCGAGCAGGAATGCTGGTGGGACTGGCACCTTAATTAAACTCTTCCGATGTCTCCATTCTCGGATGTGATCAGAGATATGGTCCGCTTTTGTCTGTGTGAAATTCACCAACAATTTTGTGCCAGCGTCATATCTCACAGGTAATTGAATATGGTTTAGGAAGGTCATTTCCAATTCGTCGAAGGAAGAGTATCTTGAGCGGTCGAGATCAATGTACCAGTTCGCGGCACTCCCAATGAGAGTACGTTGAAACACTAGCAATTGTACAGAGTCATCTTTCAATGAGTTAGATGAGCACCAAAGATGGAAGGTAGTCACATGATCGCCTGGATCTTCGTTAGGATTGGATTCAAAATTTGGTATGTCTGAAGGCAACTTCGTCGACATAGGGGGCCAACATAGATTGTGATAGATAGGGTCATTCAATAACCTTGTCAAGTCTAGAAAATGCAAGGTTTTCCAGGAAAGTTAGTTTGGGTTGTTGGTGATAACCTGAGAAAAAGGGACCTGGAGTTTGACTAGCACCAGGTTTCCAAGAAAAGTTTGGTTGTTGGCTTGGGTTCTGGTAAAAACCATGGCCATGACCAGCGTACGGATTTTTTGTGTGAGGAGACATCATCGGGTGATTCCCAAAATATGACATAGATGGATGGGTGTGCATTACATTCGGAGGACTTTGGGAAGGGTTCCCCATGTTGATCCTGTGGGGATAAGCATAGTACCTTGTCCGGGGTTCAATTGATTGTGGAAAGAATTTCCCTAGATCAGCATTCCTGATGAGGGAATGGATCCCTGCCAAGAATTCCAAGGCCCTGATGCAGAAGAAGTTCCTGGGTTTTCCCCCTGTGAAGGAATAGTACCATGCATAGGAATAGATTGTCTGAAACTGGGATTTCCCCCAATCAGGAAAGTAGTTGACGAGAAGGCGTTGTTACCAAATGCACCAAACAAAGAAAACAGTGTCGAACCTACCGGCATATTATGCAAAGGCAGTCCTTGACTCTCTACTCCAAATAAACTATGGTGTGCACGTGGCCCGGTGGATTGTTGATGCGTTCCACCGAGCGAAGGGGATAAAGGAGGTATATGACCTTCCCCATAAGGGAAAGTGTTAAAAGGAGCTAAAGTTCCCCCCATGTGGCCTTGCAGAAGAGCATTAGAGCTCCTTTCCCCTAAACCTAAAGTCTGTGAAGTGGAGCAGAAAAGTACAGGACTTGTACCTGAGCTAGGCATCCCGTATGAGAACGAAGGGCCTGTCGCACTTGGTGTGAAAGGGGTTGTGGCCACCACCATAGACGAGATCGGACCACTGTGCGAGGTAGAGGCAGTCAAGACAATGGTGGCTCAGATAGGTGATGGTGGGTTAGGAGGTGGAAACTCTCTTGTGGTGACAACCATAGTGGGAATTGAAGAATTCCCATAGGGAGTGACAACATTTGTTTCCATTGGTGCATGTGACACTGTCTAGCACTCGTAAGGGTGAATCGGTACAATGATGGGTGCTGAAAGATCAGTGGTTGGAGTTTCATGTGGATCAAGAGATTTCACTCCAAAGTCTAAAATGGTCATTTCCTCTGGATGTTGGTCGGGCACAATTTCGTGTGACCCGGTCGCTTCAAAAGACCCTTGTTGGTCTAGCGTTCACCTTAGTGGTGGTGGGGGTGGCTCCAGTGTAACCGGTGATAGGCACAGAAGCCTTCATGAATGGTGGAGTTCATGATCCTCCACTGTGTGAGAAGATCAAAGACACTCTAGGGATTTCTATTCATTCAAAAAATAAGACACACTAAAACAGTCCCTACAAGATAAAACAAGCAAACATTAAACTAATTGGAAGAACAGTTACAACAACCAACACTAGAGAAACTTACCGGTGCAAGTGAAAATTGAACATGGAAGCACCCTCTAGGTACACTCTGCAAAGTGTGGCCCGATGTCTATCCTAGGTACCACGGTATACCCCCGCAGTCACCTGTGTATGTCCCTAAAAAGATAGGCAACTAGGTTTCCATCGTGCGAACAATCACCAGGAGGGTACAGTCAAAAGTCGGGTAGACCACAATGAGCAGGGTATCGAGCCTGAAACCTATCAAGGGTATCGAAAGCAAGTGGTCTGGAAGACAACTGAGGACCTCAAACAAATTTGAGACCCACAAAGCTCTATGGAAAATGCAATCAACAGAATCCCAAGACAAGCCCTCTATATCTGTTCTGCACTACGATTGGTCCAGCTTTGGAGGGGTTATCTCTGCTACCTTTCCGCATGCGACCTCCTATTTATCCCTTGTGTTAGCGGGGGATCCCTGATAACTTTCACGATACTGGACTTTGACACTCCCTAACTTAGACTCCAATGTTTGATTTTAATGGCCTTGGAGAGTTTCCTCTCCAACCTAATTCAAGGCCCTAACCCTAAACTAGTTGGTTGACCCTACAAACATAAAAAGTATAATGAATTTTAGATTTAGCATTAATATTTATGGCTTTTCTTAAGTCAAAGGTTATGAAAGTGAAACTAGTGATGTTTGAAAGATGAAAGAAAAATAAACAGAAAGCTAGAAACAAAAACCCTTACTTCACTCAACTCTTAAGAAACTTTTCAAACCTAAATTTTTTTCTAAGATCTTTGAACAAAAAACTCAAAGAAGAATTTCACTCGACTATGAGCTACTTATGATCTAAATAAACCATCAAGAACTTATGAAAGAAAATACTTTTCCATGGTTACTAATGCAAAACAACACCTTTTAACCAACAAAGAAATAACATATTTTTTTTTATTTGAATGCTCACAAAGCAAAAAGGAAAAATATCAACAAGTCAAAACCAAGAAAATTTTTGGCCTAAGTGCAGATTGCAAAGAGTCACTTTAAAAATCACACACAAACAAATGAGAAATGGACTCTAACACTTGTCTAAAAACCCTATAAAAGAAATTTTTTGAGGAAAACTTCTAAATGAAAAAAGAAAGCTATTGTTGTGATCAAAACTAAGTTACTGACCTCTATGACAGAGACCCAAACCTGAGAGGTATAACTCTTGTCAAAATAAAGGATGACTACCTCACCTTCAAAAAAAATTCTCTCCACAAGCACACTGCTGACAGTTCCACAGCAAGCGTGTGCACACGATCTGTGTAAAGTCAGAACGCGTGTACACACATGCTAGACTTATACAAGCCGCATGTATATCTAAAACTCCAAGACAAATGAAAATCCAAGTCAGCCAGTCCAGGAAGAGACTACTTGTACTGAGAACCAGAATCTCTTGAAGATCCGGACACTTACTTTAATAGAAAAAAGAAAACAATTCAAGGAAAACTTCATAGAACAAACCAATCCGAGTTGAAACATAAGCTATAGACTGCAAACAACAAAGACTAGAAAGAGTTCCAAAAAACCCCTGAGAAGGACTAATTCTGACAGGGAAGAGGATGACTGCCTCTTTAAAAGAAATTTTCTAGAATCATACACGCGACTGACACTTCCTCAGCTAGCGTGTACATGTGGGCTATGAGAATGCGGGGCGCAAGTACACACGTGCAGACCTTATACAGGCTGTGTGTACCTCTGTGGGTTTTGGAATTTTTTTTTACAGTCAAGCAAAGAAACAGAGATAACTGGTATGGAAGACCAGAATCTCTATTATCTTAGACTTTTGCAGAAACTTTAAAAACAGGAAATGAAACTAGTTCTTAAAAATACCCAAAAATATTCCCAGAAACCCTAGACTATCCCCACTATGGTCGCCAATTTTGTTGTGAGTGGGAAATCCCTCTACGGACTACAACTTAGGGTTTAATTATGCATGTAGAAAAGACCTACAGATTTCTACTTTCTACAATCGTCCTAGACCTAATCCCCATTATTCTTAGGCAAATACATAGTTAAGAAGATCAAGTGAGCATACCTTATTTCAGGCGTTTGATGTCGATCCTTCCTCATGCTTGATCGATTTTTGACTACAGCTCTCTTCCCAAGCCTGACCTGCATTCACACAAGACAAATAAAAAACTCCACATGCATTTGATATATAGATTAATGGGTTAGAGATTCAATAAACAAGTATGCAATAAACCATGAACACCTCATATGGTGGGACGGGAAAAGTACTTCTTTATTATTAACTTCAACAAATCAACTTACAATGATGAAGTCGGTCGTTGCTCCACGAACCTGGTCCTGGGCTCCTCTTCAACTATCCTCCAACTTATTTGCTCTATCTTTTTCTTTACACAAGGAAGGCTAAAGGGTTGGGACAAAGGGAATGCGCAATCGGGTATAGTTTCTTTACTATGATTCTCCTCTTCCAAATGGGACCCCTAACCCTTCTTTTATAGGCTAGAAGAAGCTAGGTATTTGGTCGAACCCTCAGCCATGCATGGCCGGAAGGTTTAGTTAACTCACCCAAAGTTGTGTGTTCCATCGACAACTCTCCTTTTTTCGTTCTTTTGTAGGTACACACGGGCTTTTTTGGGTCAGCTAGCGTGTACATGCGTGCAGTAATGGAGTAGGGCGCGTGGGCCTTTATAAAAGAGGTTTTTAAGAAGAGTTGTTTAGCAGTTCTTTGGCAAAGAAGGAATCTAAGATGGCCTGATGCCAGGTAAGCATGTTTGGTGAAAATTAGGGTTATAACATGTATGAGTGCATATAATCGGCTCCCTCCATCTAATAGAGTCCACACTTCCATTTTGTTGTTATCTACAAAACGTCATAAGTCTTTTTCCAATTTCTTCTCGATTGCTGACTTCTTTCTGTCTTTGCTTCTTCTGAGTCTCTTCATGATTGACTCATCTTATCTTGCAATAGCTTCCACATGATTTTTATTTCATCCTTTCATGTGTATTATCTAATGATATCAATTCTTATCTTGTTGTTCTTCCATAGGTATTGTTCTTCTTGGAACACATTATCTTCCAAGAGATAGATATACAAGATTGTATAGAGACGACGCAAACATGATATGTACAAGAAATAAGAAGAGTTTTGTTACCTTTAGAAGAAGAAGTCTCTTCCATCCTTCTTAGTCTTTTTTGTAGGTTCCTTTTCTTCGACAATTGATGCTTCGTGTTTCTCCTTCCTTTTATTTAGCCAGGGACAATGATTCTTGTAGTGACCATACTTTCGATAGTTGAAGCATTGTACTTCTGAAATGTCTTTCTATTGATTTGGCTTCCTCCTTGAACCAAACTTCCTTTTGTTCCTTAAGTTCTTGAATCTTGTTGTGAAGGCTTGATCATTGTACTTCTTTTGGGGTTTCTCTTTTGCACTAATCCTTGAATCTTCTTGAGCACAGCAAGTCCAAAGTTCTTCAAATGTCGGATACTCCTTTCTTGTGTTCATGCTTGGGACAAATGCATCCCACATCTTGGGAAGACCATTGGGTACTATGTTTACCAACTCCTTTTCTGAGATGATATCTTCAATATCTTGTAGTTGATCTCTTAACTGAGAGATTCTTACAAAATATGATGTTATTCTATCCTCATCATTCATCTTCATGTCACGGAGCTAATTATTTAGACTCATAACTTGTCCAATGTTTTTGACTGAGAAGAGATTTGTTAGGGCATCGTACATCTTCTTCGATGAGTCAAGATGGGAGATGTAGGGTATCGAGTGGTATTTTATAGATTCCACTATGATACTCATAGCATTTATATCATTGTCTTTGAACTTCTCCATACTTGCAACATTCTATGGTTCCTTCTCTTTCCCTTCTTCAAACTCTAGCTTCACAATCTTTCCTTTCATGATATCCAACACTTTATTCTTGGCAAGGATGAGGTCAATCCTTGTCTTCCATGCTCTGAAGTTAGAGGCTCCATCTAACTTGTTCTATGACTTCATAGAATAAGTCATGGCTGCTTTGACTTGGTCAAACCCTATATTTGACCATAAACTCAAGCTTTACGTCTTGGCTTACTGAGAGTATCAGGAGATGTGCTAGGCTAGAGTGCATTGATCTATCCAGATATTACATCATTCCATTCACTTATGGTGCCTCAACAAGAGGATTAGGTTTTCTACAACTTCTCCTGCTAGTAACCCTAGTGGTAGTGTCTTGGAAGTTGCTTCTGCTAGTAACCCTAGCGGCAGTTCCTCAGTGAGCTCAATATCCTGGCAGTTATTTTTCCTTCCAATGTTTAGACTGGATGAAGGAGGTGTGAGCCCATAAACTATTAGAATATGAAGGATGTGTGCTCGTTTCACCATTGACAATACCCTTGTCACCCAACCATAGGCCGAAGCCACCCTTTGATCACCTTAACCTTGACAGAGAATCATTCCGGAAGAAAACCCTAGGCTAGATATCCATACAAAGGGTAGCACACCTTTACCCAAGGATAACGCATCAAAAAAGGCTGATCAGATGTTCCAAACCCTAGCCAAGAGATAGTCCAAGCCAAAATGTAACTGCTAGCTGCAGCAGCTGCACCAACAGCTCTCCTCCAAACCTGTGCACAAGACTGCAACTGTACTGTGCATAACTGGCTCTCTGCAGCTGTTGAGATGTGTCAAATGAGAGACTGGCACCATGTATTTATAGTGGTTCTGGCATACTTACTGGGGCCAACTTCTCCTTCTGGGTACCTATTTGTTCAATATTTATTAATTCTTCTGGCCGACTTCTTCCCTTGGAGGCTAATAACCTAATACATATTATCTTCTTGAGCCGACAAGTATTCTAGGGTTATTAGCCATCTTATAAGGGTTTCTCTTGCTTCCTGAAGTCTTATATTCTCATCAATTTCACACGTGGAGGTAAATACCTCCCGCAGCTACCATAATATCAACACATACCAAGGTGGATGCTTTTGAACTAGGAGACTAGGTACTAAAATGGGATGCCAGAAACCAAGATAAGGGTAAACATGGGAAATTTGATAACCTATGGCTGGGTCAATTCAAAATTGCATCTTATCGTGGGAGAAATTCCTATTTGTTAGAGGAAAGTAATAGAGAATTCACTGGAGGAGGGCCTATGAATGGTATGTTCCTCGAGCATTACATTGTTTGAAAAAGTATCACCCCACCATTCATTGTATATAATCATTTCACTTTTTCCTTTATGCATGAAAAATTGGAATAAAAGAAGCATGGTTGAAGCCCGAGGTGAATGCCCTGAGCTATGCTGGTCAGATTTTAAGTTTTTGAATAAAGATCAGTAGGTTCAAATCACATTAATAAAACATGGCCCAATGGGTCGGCACTTAGTATTAAGTTCTTTGCTACCTAGCAGGGAGGATAGCATCCCCAATTGGAGCCTATGTTATCATCATAACATTTTTCGGATCAGGATCAAAGTCTCAGAGAGTTAGGGAAAATCTACATCACTATGGAAGTGTGATAGTTTGGAGGATAAAGTATTATATGGTGGCATGTGAAAAAATATAGCAGAGGCATGAGAGGTAGGACTTGACGGACCGTCGATCTTGAAGCAGCCCAGATCAACGACTAAGACACATATCAGAGAATGAAACAACATGGAAGATAATTATTCGAAGGCGGGTCGGGGAAAACTTCTATGGTTTTGTTCATGGATGTGTGGCGCCTCTAGAGGTACAGCGGGGTGAAAGGTGGTCTACCTAAAACCAGTTTCTTGAATCCCCAATGTCGAAAGTTGTTGGGTCATGGTGGACCATAGATCTTAGAGCGACCCAGATCAATGGTTGAAAATTATATTGGCGATTGGAGTAGCGCAGAGATTAATTAGTCGAGGGCGGGCCAGGGAAAATTGTCATGGTTTCAATCATGGACGTGTGGCACCTTGAGAGGCACATCAGGGTGAAAAGCGGTCTACCTAAAACCATTTTATCCAACCCTCGATGTCGATAGGCACGTATAAAAGGAGGGCCCCCGACATTATTTTATGATATTTTGAAGCATTCGAACGTTCGAAAATTTGCGCAAAGAATCTATTTGAAACTCAAGCTCAAAGTTGGATCATATTTGTGCTTTCTTCACCGCTTAACATGTATTTTTCACCATGGCTGCTAATACTGTTGTTTTATTTGTAAATGAACAAGACATATCCTCCAGAGAAGAATCCCTAATTGATAGAGACTCCAATGTTTTCGACATAGAGATAACAGTCTCCCCTGTTTCTATGTCCAGATCGAATTTGTTAGACAATGTTGGAGCACGCATACCTTTCCTCGAAGTGGCTCAAGCCTCCATCACCCCTTACATCGTAGAAGTAGTCTTTCCTTTCCTTGAATTTGTAAGTTGGTGTGCGGAGCGATATTCTCAGGAAGAAAGAGCCATTTTGAATAAATTAGGGTAATAGGCTTTATGTGAAATAGACATTCCATCGCTTCGGCACACCCTCAGTATACTAGAGTTCTTCCACACAGTGTCAAAGCCCTTCGAGGAAGAGAAGATGATCACAATTTATAGAGAATTCCCACCAGAAGTAAAAACCCTATTTCTGCAAACCATTGTCAAGCCTAAACACCATTCAGAGAGTCTGTCGTTACCTACCAGTGTAAGCATCATGGTCATTGAATTCCAATGGGCATGTTCTCTACTAAGTCAAATTTTAGGGTTGGATAATGACAATTTCGTGGTAGAAGTCATGTTAGGTTTCTTGTTGACCTTCTTTATGTCAGATTCTGGTTAGTCGGTTTATGTCAATTTTGACAAATTCATAGCTGATAATATGCATCAATAGCTGGTTAACTTCAATTCATTGAGACACTTCAAATACTACACGCACTTGGTGAGAATGTTCCTGGAAACTAACAAAACCGAATTTCCTGAGACCACATTTATTTCGACTGAGTGTAAAAGGATCACCATGCTTATTTTCATCAATAAGATTATGTCCAGGGTGTATAGTCTTATTTTCGGTTCAGATCTGCCAAGAGTTCTAGAGGAAATGAAAATCTCTTTACAACCATATCCAGAGAGCAGGATAGGATATTGGATGTTGTTCATAAAATCTACTGTGCATTGGGTGTATGGTTATCATAAAGGACCCTATCTTTTACCAGTCTTTCTGACTCCTAGAATCTTTTCTTTGGAGTTCAAAAGACAAAGGATCATCTCAGAGACAAAGAATTTTCTGAAAGCGCACAAGGCTTCTAACTTAAATTTTCCTTTCATAGTTGGACCCTTTGTGGTGAAGAACAAGTCATGTTTGCCTCAAATCCAATCCAAACTCAGTGAGTTCGGGTTCACACAGTTGCAAGGGAGGAAATCTGATCCGCATCGGATCATATCAAAGAGAATATTGGTGAGAAGACAAGGCCGCTATGAACATGACCATGTTGAAGGATTTGATAAGCTAGCCAATCTAGAAACCTGTGTAGATATGGAGGTCACTATGCAACATGATTAGACAAAAAAAACAAAACCGACCTCTCAATAGATCCCAACACATAAACCTTCCCCTAGGTTGGTTGTCAAAGCTCCTAAAATGAGTGTTTACAATAAGAGGAGCAGTTTAGAGCCCTGGGTGCTAGTAGCCAACAAGATACTCTCAAGAAAATGAAAATCACGTCATCCTCTCAAATAGTCGAACTGTAAGAAGAAGGACCCAAAGAGAAAACATGCATGGAGATGGTGAAAGGTGCATCTGAGAATGAAGAAGTTGGTACAGGAAGCATGCCACAAAGCAAAAGCAGCACAAAGGTTTTTAGCAGCAGGAAACACATATTTAGCAAGACACCTGGAGCAGTTTACCAGTCCAAGGAAGATTTAATGAACCCGTATGCTATAAATGGAAGTATGGCCAATAGTGAAATAAGATACCTTTTACCTAAAGTAGAGAAGAATTCATAGCGTAAGGCTTCCTTACTCTCAATCAGGGATGTGGAAAGAAAGACATTTAACTTAGCAGTGGTTGATGATGAAAAGGTGTCTGAGATCAAAATGCACTATGAAAATATTGATGCCCATGACAAAGTAAAGTTCCACAGGAATGTCAACGACGTGCTATATTCTGATTATCTGAGCTTCGGTCTGAGGGTTGCAATATTGACAACACATGAACTCAAAATAGATGGACAATTGAAATAGGAAAAGGCATCCATCAAAGCCTCGATGACACAGGTCAAAAGGTTAGAATCTAAAGGCCCTCAGGGGGTAAAGGATTCTCTGGATGAGAAAGATAAGATGATTGAAAGACTAAATACAAATATGAAGATGTCCCCTACAAATCATCCACAGAAAGAAGAGATGACTGCTTTGGAACAAGAGAAGGAAACATTCAAACAAGAGGCTCTCAATTACAAAGCTAAAGTGCTGCAGTTGTAAAAAGAGAAAGATAATTGGTCACAAGCAAAGGAAACAACATCATATATGGTTGTCATTGTACCTGCTAATACAGAGTCTAGATCAAGCATTGAGGGATTGGTCCAAGCTATGTCCCAGGTAATCTTTAAAAATAGGGGAGATCAAGGGTCTCAAGGAGGTCATAGAAAAGTTGAAACAAGAGATGAAAGTGAAAGATGATAAGATGGCTCAAGTCCATAGAGATAATAAATATTTGCAAGAGAGAGTGAGCAAGATAAAAACCATGTTAAAGGGAAAAACAATATTAAAGGGAGCCAAACATGTGATATGGGATTCTATTGCTGCAGAGACTGCTAAATTCAGGGTTTATCTAAATTTTATAAATGACAAAGAAAACATGGCTACTATGGCTCGAAGCAGGTGTACTATTGTTAATGAAGTATTATCCAAGAAGCCCTTAGAATGGGCCCAAAATTCTATTGACTTGCTAAATTCTGTGCCCACTGCTGATCTTCAAACTATCGGGGTAAAGGACAGGACTACGTTGATCATTTGGGCCAGGAGCATCATCACCAAACATAACTTGCTCAGATCGGTCCAAAACAAAGCTATGAAATGGAGCATAGAATACAAGAGTTTAAGGATGCATTTGAACAATTGTTTATCAAAGGCCTCCCACCATTTAGGGATGGAAAAGGTTGATTATACAATCAAGAAGACTACAATTTTCTCCTCACTCAGTGTAGAATGGACCATTCTAAATTTGAAGCTATGGAAGAAAGTCTGAAAGGCCCAAGTCTGGTAGAGTATTTGGCTATAGACTTTGAAATTTTGAATAAGTTCAAAACAATGAAATTTGGCCTGCTGACTATGTCCTACACCACGTGCATTGACTTGGAGATTTTGATTAAATAAATGATGGATTACGAAATTCCCTCTGATTCACAATGGAAGGAAATCGTGCGGTTCGGTAAGTGATCTCTAGGTGTCACCAAATTTGTAGATCTGACAGAAGATGAGAGTGAGACAAATGGTGTAGAGGAAGACGAACAGTCAGAGAAATTGTCCATAATTTTGAAGCATTTTTTGTTAATCATTGTAAATCGTTTCGTATACCGAAACTATCAGTCGAAATTGTTTTAGAAGTTGAAACTCTCTAGTTTCAGCCATGGTAATTGAATTGTATAAATACTAGGATACTTGAATGAATTAATGTTGGCAGAAGTGAAAGAGCACCTTTCAGTTGTATCAGACTCTATTTGTAAATTTTCTGAATCTAAATTGAATATAAATGCATAAGATTTTGAAGTCTCTATGAAAAGATTCTAAAGCGTGGTGATATGAGCTTTGTTTCCTTTCATCATATGTATTTCCTATGACCCGTCATTTCATTTACATTTTCTTCTGTTTCAATTGGAGAGTTAAAGGCCCAGAATTCATCTTGTGATGCTCTTGGCTTAAGCAATTTAAACTATGTGATTGTCTTCTTAACTAATTCATAATTCATTTCGGTAATGCTCTGATGCAATTATTTGTTTTATTTATCTTCCTACACTCTATTTAAATTTAAGAATAAGTCATATTCATCGCCTCATTTAAACTTTATCCTTTGGAGAGTTCTATTAGTTGATGCATTTCATAATTTTGACTCCATAGCCCTAAGTGTTCCTACGCTTCTTTGCCAAAAACTTTATTAAAACTCCCAAAACAAACCAAATCTAGCCACCGATTTTCAAATAAATATTAAGTGACACGAGAGAGCCCTCTTTGAGTTGAGCAAGATAGTGCTTCATCTCTAAAGTAGGTTGAAGCAGTTACCTCTATCGTTTGTCTATTTAGCCGGACAAAATTTACAGAGTGCTAACACAAACCACAGGTGGTCTAGATCTGATCTCAAACTAGGTATCTATTAACCTAGCTAGCCACTCATATAGCTCCCGGTGAATTCCTCCAAAGAAAATCTTGTGTATATAAATAAATATATACCTTCCCAACCAGTCCTCGGTGCTAATCTTAGGTTTCTTGTTCTGGGATTTTGCGAAGTCCTTTTCTTGGTCTTCTATCCACCTTTGAATCTCTGTCTTCGATGGAAACCACCTTAACATTCCCTCAAGAATATTCCGGTCCCAGCAATGGAACCATTTGTTGGCACAGGGGCATATCCAAGGTTCAACTCCAAGAGCACACCAAAAAGCCCTAACTACTGACCCTTTCGGCAACACCTGTGATGCAAATGCATTCTCACCTGAAGTAGTTATGGGGAGGTTGCAAGACATAGATGTCTACAACCAAAGGGAATACAAAGTGGATCCAATGCAAGAATGACACAACATCTAGATATATGTTATCAACTTAGTCCTACCTCACACATTTATCTATCAGATCTAACACAGTAATGGAATAAAAATATATCAATGAACAAGAGAACACCATATCAATCACACACAACACCAAGATATACGTGGTTCACGTTCTCCCTAGGGCTACATCCATAGAAATATTCTTTATAATATATTAAGATGAAAGCATACAATTCTATCTGCACTCTTAGCTAGCAGATATTCTCTCTTTCTCTGTTCTCCCTGTCTTCCCTCCCTGCACACCCAATTGCAGGGTTGATCTTCGTACCCAGCTGAAGATCTTACAACACAGAATTCCCTCACTGCTCAATGCTTCTTTCTCCTACTACAATAATCTCCCATAACACTAAAAAACTTGGAACAAACCCTCTTCCCTCATCTAGGTTCTTATTTATACAATACAATAGCTCATCGACAGCCTTAGGATGAAACCTAAGTGATAAAACCCTAGATACAAAAACCCTAGGTGTCTAAAACCCTAGGTCAATTTGACCCATGTTTTGAAGGCTTCACCAACCTGTATTTCCTTCCTTCTTGTGCGGTGATCCAAAGCATCCAACAATGGATTCTTTCTCTTGCTAAGTTTTCCATGATCCATTTTCCTGGATGATCTACCATCCTTGATCTCCTCATCCAATGGCTTTCTTTCTCTTACTTCACTCCGTATTTTCTTCTCTTCTTCTCACTTCGACCCAGTATTAGTCACTGTGTCTTCCTTGCAGTTCACATTCCGTCTTTTCTGCCTTAGTCTTTGTTTACTTATATAACTAAGGGCCAACACAAAGCTATTGGAGCACAGTGGCCAACTGTGGATGCATGTCCAAGAAGATGGAATCCTGCAGGAGCTGCAAGCAAGGTAAGACAAGGTACATCCAATAATGGAAGATTTAAAACAACGATAGAAGATGATGTCACTGCCAGAAAATATTAAGACAACCACAAAGATGAAGAGCCTACAGGAAGAGGAGAAAGTAGTGCAAGTGCAGAAAATTGCAAGAGAATATTAGTTGGAGCCTTTGTAGGACAAGGCTGAAAAGTTGGCCATGGAGGTTGACACAAAAAAATCACGGGTGGAATAGATAGGATTGGAGGGAGGAGATATATTAAATCCTCGATTCATTGCACAGATGGTGGAAGCCAGGGTGGAGAAGAGAAACTAGGCTCAAGAGTAATACCAATGAACAACAAAGACGTATAAAGCACTGCTACAAGTAGTAAAAGATGCAAGAGTCTATGAGTGACTCGTGACGAGTCTCAATGTTAGTGTTGGGGGCCTGTTGGCGTAGGCCAATTTTGGGAAGAATCAAGGAAGTTTTGAAGGAATCAAATTAGCACTGGAAAATAAGGGAGCGCATTGGAAATAGAGGAAAAGCAACGTCGAAAAAAGAGGAAAAAGTAGCGCCGAGAAAAGCAGTTACAAAGTGGACAAACTATTGTGGAGTAGTTGGAAAGTGGACAAACGCCGACTTGGAGAAGGTTGGATTGAGGATTAACCATGAATGAGTCAACTGGAAAGTGGAAAAATATAATCCTTTTAGGGTTAGGGTTTTTTTAAGGGATTTGTCCCAATTTTTGTACAAGTAGAATGTATTAGGACTGTAAAGGTGGTTGTTGGCAAGGTAGTGAGTTAGACATTTTAGATAGTCTTATAGTAGATTGATGAGAAGTTCTCAGTGTTGGGATAACTATTTCGATTTGTGGATATTGAATGTAATTGTGGAAGGATTGTATATTGCGCAACACTAGACTTTATAAGAATATGAATAAAGAGACAAAGAAACAAATCTTTGTGGACATATCCCCAGAGGGGGTGAACCACGGTATATCTGCATCTTATGTATGAATATTTTCATTTCTTACTGTTATGACTGAGTTAACCAACTTTATGATGAATATGTTAATTGATAAAGGTTATATTACTGCGTAGTAAGGAAATAACTATAGGGTAGCACTAAATGAATGAATTTCATAGCTAGTGGTTAGATCTGAATCTTATGATGCAGTAGATGAATACCTATCATGGAATATATTCTTCTATAATGATTAGTGAATTCTATTGGTCATATACTGTCACTAGTTAGAGTTAGCATAATATATAGGTATTTGAGGGTTAGCAGTTGAGTGTATCTAATTCCTCTGAGAGAGAAACACAACCCATCCCATGGTTACAGACATTTGAGTCCTGCAACCACCCATTGAATCCATCTCGGGTGATACTGTGCACTGCACTTTGTGCGTTGTGTTTCCTTCTGCTATCGAGAAGGGATGATGGTACAAGGGTATGTTGGTAATATTATAGTTAGAAATTGGGTCATACCAAGAGACCAAACCAACACCAATGACAAAGAATTTCATTACAAAAGAGATAAAATAGTTGTATATAATAACCACACGCGAGGCATATTACATTAATCCAAAAATAGATGGAATGCTTAACTGGAGAAGCATTAGATCTTATGCTTCAGATTCAAATACTAGACTGGATAATTGGAAATAGTGATTGCATGATATATCTACTAGAATATGTGCAAGAATTATGCATGCACTAAGCACGCACTAAGATGGGTCGGCACAGAGGTACGAGTGTTGGACACACCTACCACACTTAGAAGGGGGTGAATGAGTGTGGGGCTCTTTTTCCCAAACTTCCCTCTTACACAAAACTCTTTAGTTAGCATTCAACATTTTACTCATTACTCATTGTTGTCATTTATAACCAGTTAGATGTGAGCAATATATCATCAATATATATCAACAAGCCATCACCACAAGGAACATAAAGATTACAATATGTATGTACAATTTTCTTTTTATTATGGACAACAATCCGAGGGTTTATCAACAACAACTGAATATAGTACAACTCTACAAGAGAATCAACTCTATAATGCAAGACTCAACTTACACCCTCAGCATCAATTGAGATAAGGCGACAATCCTCAACATATGTCAATCTACAATAGGTACGTGACTTGTCAGTAGTGCAGTGTGCGTGTGTATGCACCCGACCAGTAGTACAACCTTCATGTATACACGCCCAAGAAATACTACAACTTGTGTATATGCTCCCAAACAATATTGTAGCCTACGTATACCTTCTGAGCTATTAGGGTTTGTTCTTAAAAATCAACTCAAATCCTCTGCAACCAATTTATCATTCTCTTATGTTTGTCACTGACCATTAGGCAATCATAATACATCTAAGCTCTCCAATATCTTACTCATGCTCCACAACAAATCAATATGAATACTACTCAATCATGCATAAGTAATCAACATACTATAGCCATCATATCAATATTGAATCATAAGAGCGTTGATCACTCCATCAACCAACATAGATCACATCATAGCAACCATACCAAGACTTCCCTAGGAATTCACAACACAATAAGCAATGTCATCCATCAAGACAATAATGTAACCATACCAGTGTCTCAGTGATAGATCTGAGCCCATAGAGTGCAGATCTAGAACCTGCTTCAGTCTTCAACAACTTGTCATCAAATCAACCAAAAATCTCCCACTATATGCTCCCTATACACAGACAACCCACGTATACGCACCTTGTACATAGAAAAACCCACGTATTATACACACCTTGTACACAGACATCTTGCGTATATGCACCCTATACACAGACAACCTGCATACACACCAAAATATAGGGTTTCTGAAGCTCTTAGACTTTTGCCGTCAAGATCTATGATATTGCCGAAACTTTGATGCATCCATGAGATCCTCCTCACACACTCTTTCTAAAAATAGATCTTCAATCATCCTCAAGAGATCCACACCAAAATGCTCTCACAAGAAGCTCTCCATCAATACTTCAAAAGATATTCTCACTAGAAGCTCTCCATTGATCCACACACAAGAGTGATCACCAAATGTACATTTCACAAGAGACCCTAGCCTCTTATTTATACTTTCATCCTCTAGGTCAC
>ML781777.1:479484-497878 GCA_009831015.1 Picea engelmannii
TCTTTCTTGATTTTGTCACTTCTCTTTATTATTTAAATAATACACATTGAATTTGTCATTTTACTTTATCAATTAAATAATGATTTCTTCTTTTAGGTCACTTTGACTTCTTTGACCTTGGGGGCTTCAAGCCTTCATATGGGTGCCCTCCAACTTCTTAAGGCCATAACTCTCAAACCGTGAGGAGTTATGTGACATTCCACATACCACCAGAAATGGCATGACAAGCACTATCCATCTAGGATAGTTTCACCAATAATTTGATTGATATTCATCTCATTATTCCACATACAAGCATGGGTCCTCCAACCATTCTTCTAGGATAACTCAATCCGCAAAGCGTCTTCCCATGAGGGATTTCACCATAAGGGGACCACTTTGGAGTTCATCCAATTTTTCACCTTATCAAACATGATAAGACAATAAATGATTCATCTATACATTTTTCCAACAATGCATCATATCAATGAAACCACATCGGTCCATCTTCATCATGTATCAATGACAACTCATTGATCCATTTTCATCATATCAATGACAACTCATTGATCCATGTTCATCTATGCATTCTCATCAAGGACAAGATCATATCAATGACAACTCATTGATCCATATTCATCTATGCATTCTCATCAAGGACAATACATATTACATTACATCCATCATTAATCAATCAATCACTTGACATCAATCAATCAAACCATTGGCATCAATGACAACATGATCCAATATTCTCCCCCTTTGGCATTGATGGAAATACCAACATTGATTTCAACACCAATTACCAATTATTGATGTCAACATGTAGATAAGGCATGCTTTACATCAATAGTCAATGTGACTATCTCTCTCCATCAATAAACATCAATCACATCAATGTGATTAACTCTCCCCCTTTGACATCAATGGAAAAGTGCCATTTTCCTCTTGGGGCTGCTCCCTGTTCTTTCCTCTAAATAATCTCTCCCCTTTTGAACAAGGGATATCACTCCGATTTAACTGCTGAAGATACATCGAACATACTCCCCCTATGACCATCACTCTTCCTGAAATTATTCCTATGTGCTCTTTCTTCAAATATAGGGCTCTTTTCTAGGTATGCATCTGATAAATATCTCCTCCTAGAATCATGAGAAGAAGAATGACTCCCCCTATGGGTCTGTCTCCTCCTATCTTATCTGCACGATGAGCAATGTGCTACCATATAGCGATCCTTGGACCTGTTCATGCATCAAACCCATCCCATACCAAGCATCATGAAGAAAAAGATATGTAAACAATGAAATAAAGAATCATGATCCAAATATCAATCATGTATCAAAATGTGCCCACCATGCACAACATCCATGTAGAAAAAGTGTTCTCATCATGCACAACACCTATGTACATCATCCATGTACATCAACATCATGCAATGCGCCAAAAAATATCATCCATGGAATATATCAATCATATTCCTCTACCAATATGCCAACATGTGCATCTACCAATATGCCAACCATGTGCATCCATCAATATTCCAACCATGTGCATCTACCAATATGCCAACAATCTGAATCTACCAATATTCCAACCATGCGCATATACCAACATGCCAAACAATGTATCATATCACTCATGATATGTCTCCATCAATGAACCAAGTGCCATAGCCATGTATCAAATAGATATCAATTGTTGTTCTAATCAAGTAATACCATCAACATAGTATCATCAAACATATGCCATATATTAGTGCACTAAAGCATGTACACCATCATGCACCAACACCACAAAAATGATGAATCCCAGACATGTATGTCAAATCCTCCATAAAACATGTGCCAATCAAACTGTTAGTAGGTCCCTCTACCAATGTACTATAAAAGGACCAATTATGCATCAACAATAGATAAACAATGATGTACACCATGATCATCTCATAAAATTCACCAACTATATGTCTCAATATGTAGCCCAATCACATGCAAAATGCATGCACCATGATATCCATCATGTGCTTCCAATAATATATCATAATATATATCAATGAAACTCAAATATGTACCATCCATGTACCCCAACAGATCAGCATCAATTCATACTCATGGGTTAGTGCCATGCACCCAAGATTTATCTTTCATAGTCATTTTACATGATCTAATATAGAGCCATGAAAACCTGCAGCAAATAGTGTCAGAACCTGCAATAAACCATGTTAGACCTTGCATCACAAAGTTATACCATAACATCAAACTCCAAGCCATGTGCATTTCCTTTTTCCCAAGGATTTAACACATATACGTGGCCTGCTGGACAACATATCGCGTATGTACGTGACCTATTCAAGGTCAGCCTGCTTATGTACACGACTGTCACCACTTTCACCTGCGTATACCTCAGTAGATGACACTTTTGAGCTTTCCTTCAGTCTTTCATTCTGTTCTGGCTTCCCTGTCTTCTTCACCCACTTCTGTAGGTGTCTCTTCTCCTCATAACTTGAGCTCTGAGCATCCATCTTGTCAAAAATGTCTCATTTCCTTACTTCATTCCTTGTTCTATCCATTCTATGTGAAGTCCTCATCATGGACTTTCTTCTTGTGTTCCAGCACTCCTGGGATTTGTGGTCAAATCCACTACAACTGTAGCATCTCATGGTGTTACAGTGAGAAACAATATGTCCTACTTGATCACATCTCCAACACCTCATGGTGTTATGAAATCTTCCATTATATCTCCTTTCATAAGATCTACATTCAAAAACTTTGTTACCATATCCATTACATGAATAACAATGCCCATGGAAAACACTTTCATGCCTTTGCTTTGGTGTCCTAAGAATGGCTTCTTGATGTCTTCTTTGCTTTGTTCTTTTGAAATTTTCTTTGCCTTGTGTAGATGGTTGTTTTGCAACATTGTCGTCCTTCTTTGATGGACTTACATCATGCTCCTTTGACGTGTTTTCTTCAACACGTGTAGTTTCCTTTTTGTATCCAAGACCTAATTTATCACATGGTGATCTTTGACTTTCCAATATCTCATCCAAGATTATTGAGCTATTCAAGAATTTGTTTGACTTCTCTACCTTCTTTCTAAGGTAAAAAATTTCAGCTTCTAACTTATGAAATGACTCTTCCTTTTCATTAATTTGATTCTTCAAAAATTATTCTACCCTTTTGGCTTCTTCAATATGGGTTTTGAGATGGACAATAGTTTCAAAACTTTTTCTAATCTCATCCTCTACCTTCATACCTTCTTTTTCATTCTTTAGTCTTGTGATCTCTTCTTCCTTTTCTACTAATCGAGTCTTAGAACTCTCTTCTTGTTCTTTGAGCATTCCCTTTAAATTCAAGATGTATCTTTGAATCCTCCTAAGAAACTTCTTAGTGTTATCTGAAAGATAGTTATAGTGTGTATAAAAATGATCACTTCTATATCTATACAAACCCTCTTCAATTTCCTTTTGAAGTTCTAATAGATTTTGTTATATTCTTTCCATGGGATAACTATCATCAAACTTTACACAAAATGTTTCTAGATCATCTTCTTCACTTGAGAAAAATTCAACATCATCACATTTTGAATCATTGCAATCAAGAGTCTTTGGAGATTCTTTACCTTCATTTGAAGTATCTTCAATATCTTCCTTCTTTCCATCATCATCACATGATTCTTTTCCTTCATTTGAAATTCCTTCAATATCTTCCTTCTTCCCAACATCATCACATGATTCTTTTCCTTCATTTAAAATTCTTTCAAAATCATCACATATGCAATCAAGATTTAGAGATTCTTTACCTTTGATAATCTTGATAGAGTGGTCTTCAACATCTTCTTTCTTTTCTTGATATGTCTCCTCTAGCTTTAGCCATAGATCCTTGGCAGAAGTGCATTGTCCCATGCTCTCTTTGATGGGGCTTGAGAGTCCACTAAGAATAGTCTTGAGAGCCAATGCATCATTCTTCTTTCCTTCCCTTTGAGCTGCAAACTTTGACTTGTTCTTCAATGGAACTGATCCACCAATGGCTGCCTTCCAAATAGTTGCTCCCATTGTCTTCAAATACACTCTCATCTCTATTCTCCAAGTAGAATAGTTTTCCTCATCAAGGATTGGAACTGAATCATCCATTTGTGTGTCTATGGATCTCCTTCAAGCTTGTTAAGGCTTGTAGTGAAGGCTCTCTCTGATACCAATTGTTGGACACACCTACCACACTTAGAGGGGGGTGAATGAGTGTGGGGCTCTTTTTCCCAAACTTCCCTCCTACATAAAACTCTTTAGTTAGAATTCAACATTTTACTCATTACTCATTGCTATCATTTATAACTAGTTAGATGTGAGCACATATCAACAATATATCATCAACAAGTCATCACCACAAGGAACATAAAGAACACAAGATGTATGTACAATTTTCTTTTTATTATGGACAACAATCCAGGGGTTTATCAACAACAAATGAATAGAGTACAACTCTAAGAGCATCAACTCTAATATGCAAGACTCAACTTACACCCTCAACATCAACTGAGATAAGGAAAAAATCCTCAACAAATGTTAATATGCAACATGTACGTGACCTGTCAGTAGTGCAGCATGCATGTGTATGTTCCCTACCAATAGTACAACCCATGTGTATACGCACCCAAGAAATCCTACAACCTGCGTATACGCTCCCAAACTGTTAAGAACCAAACAACAATATAGCATAGAAAAACTTCAGGAAAGGTACTCAACGCCTTGAAAAAAAGATAATTTCAGATAATAAGCCTCTTCGAGGGGGCAACCTCCTTTTACCCCACTTAAATGTTCAAGTACAAGATGATTCAAAATGAAAACGTGTCCTTGGTATATATAGGAGACTAGGAGGTTTTAATGGCCTAAAGCCGACATAAATAAAATAACATTACTAATCTAAATCACAACTAATGGCCTAAAGCCTACATAAATAAAATAACATTACTAATCTAATATGCCCCAATTAAGTGGTAATGAGCCAATATTAGGGCTTAACACAAACAATGCTGCAACCTGCATATACCTTCTGAGATATTAGGGTTTGTTCTTCAAAATCAAATCAGATCCTCTGCAACCAATTTATCATTCTCTTATGTTTGTCACTGCCCATCAACCAGTCATAATACATCTAATATCTCCAATATCTTACTCATGCTTCACAACCAATCAATATGAATACTACTCAATCATGTATAAGTAATCAAAATACTATAGCCATCATATCAGTACTGAATCATAAGAGTGTTCCTCACTCCATCAACCAACATAAATCACATCATAGCAACCATACCAAGAATTCCCTATGAATTCACAACACAATAAGCAATGCCATCCATCAAGACAATAATGTAACCATACCAGTGTCTCATTGATAGATCTGAGCCCATAGAGTGCAAATTTGGAACCTACTTCAGTCTTTAACAGTTTGTCATCAGCTCAACCAAAAATCTCCATGATTTTATCCACTGTACGCTCCCTATATAGATACAACCCACATATATGCACCTTTTACACAGACAACCCGCGTATTATATGCACCTTGTACACAAACAACTTGTGTATACACACCCTATACACAGACAACCCGCGTACACACCAGAAAATAGGGTTTCTGAAGCTTCGAGACTTTTTCCTTCAAGATCTATGATATTGCCAAAACTTTGATGCGTCCATGAGATCCTCCTCATGCTCTCTTTCTCAAAATAGATATTCAATCATGCTCAAGAGATCCACACCAAAATTCTCTCACAAGAAGCTCTCCATCAATACTTCAAAAGATATTCTCACTAGAAGCTCTTCATTGATCCACACACAAGAGTGATCACCAAATGTACATTTCACAAGATACCCTAGCCTCTTACTTATACTTTCATCCTCTAGGTCACTTTACCCACTTTTAGGTTGCTTAACCTATTTTCCTTATTTTAGGGTTAACCACTTTCCATAAATAGAAATTTAATATTTTATCATTTAAATATTCCTTCTTGATTTTGTCACCTTACTTTATCATTTAAATAATCTTTATTGATTTTGTCACTTCTCTTTATTATTTAAATAATCCACCTTGAATTTTTCATTTTAATTTATCAATAAAATAATGATTTCTTCTTTAAGGTCACTTTGAATTCTTTGACCTTGGGGGCTTCAAGCCTTCATATGGGGGTCTTCCAACTTTGTAAGGCCATAACTCTCAAACCATGAGGAGATTTGTGACATTCCACATACCGTTGGAAATGGCATGACAAGCACTATCCATCTAGGATAGTTTCACCAACAATTTCATTGATCTTAATATCATTATTCCACATACAATCATGGGTCCTCCAACCATTCTTCTAGGATAACTCAATCCACAAAGCATCTTCCCGTGAGGGCTTTCACCATAAGGGGACCACTTTGGAGTTCATGTATTTGTGCAACTTATCAATCATGATAATACAATAAATGAGTCATTTGTACATTTTTCCAACAATGCATCATATCAATGAAACCACATTGATCCATCTTCATCATGTATCAATGAAAACTCATTGATCATATCAATGACAACTCATTGATCATATCAATGAAAACTCATTGATCATATCAATGACAACTCATTGATCATATCAATGAAAACTCATTGATCCATCTTCATCTATGCATTCTCATCAAGGACAAGATCATATCAATGACAACTCATTGATCCATATTCATCTATGCATTCTCATCAAGGAAAATACATATTACATTACATCAATCATTAATCAATCAATCACTTGATATCAATCAATCAAACCATTGGCATCAATGAAAACATGATCCAACAACGAGAACCTCCAAATTTTTATGGTCAAAATGATTTGGAAGAATTTTTAACAAATTTTGAGTTAGAAGTTTTGGAAAATCAAAGGTTATCAGTTTTAGACATTGCCTTTAAAGAAACACTTGCACATTGGTGGGGTACGCACAAAGAGAAGATCAATGATTGGTATCAATGCAAAATATTATTACACATCAGATTTAGCGCAAAACATGAGAAGAAACATATGGAGAAATATGATGGAATGGGAAATCGAGAGAACACATAGACAGTTGTGTAACCCAATGGATATTGGTACCACCAAAAGAATTCCCACATCACTTTATTCATACATTGGAAGGCATACCGAAGAATTAGTATACAGAATTCGAACTGCGCAAAGGAACTGCAAACAAAGAAGATTTGCAACACTATTTTGTGATCACCTTTGCATTTGGACATGGGAATCCAGTGATGGATGCAACATTGAAGATGATAAAAGAGAATATCTTTTAAGAACCTGAAGTTGAAATTGTAACATGTTATCGGAATCAGAATAGACATACAATCAAGTAGTTGCTACATTGTTACCACGTCACAAAAGATGACCCAACAGAAGAAAACCCACATGATATTTAGGTTATAGAAGATGAAGGGGAAAGATAAGTAGAAGTTCCATATTTACAGCTAGAATAATTTGCTGCACCATTGAAGATAAAGAAGGTAAATATTGGAACATAAGAGAATCCAAATATTGCAAGTATTGGTGACTATTGGGACAATCAGACAATGGAAATAATAACAAAATTATTGCACGAGTATAGTGGCCTATTTCGAGCAACATTTTCAGAGATGAAAGGGGTAGCGGGAGAACTTGGGGGAGTGAATATTCCTTTATGACTAGATGCTATACCAATAAGACAGAGACCTTATAGATTGAATCTAGTATATAAAAAAAAAAGTGAAGGAAGAAATTGATAAAATATTAAAGGTTGGTGTCATAGAACCTGTTTAAGAATCTAAGTGGATTATCCCTATGGTAGTTCAGGAGAAGAAGCAAGGGGGAATCAAGATCTGTGTAGAATTGAGGAAGTTGAAATATGCATGTCTGCATGATCCCTTCCCTACTCCATTTACAAATAAGGTATTGGAGAATGTAGGAGGACAAGAAGCATACTCATTTATTGATGGATTTTCAAGGTATCATCATATTAGAATAACACTAGAGGATCGTCATAAAACTACATTTTCCACAGATTGGGGGTTATATCAATATATAATGATGCCCTTTGTATTGAAGAATTCCCTTGCTATTTTTTCAAGGGTAGTGGTAGTTGCATTTAAGGATTTTACACATAAGTTTTTGAAGGTTTATTTGGATGATTGGACATTATTTAAGTTATTAAAGGATCATGTGGAAATTTTAATATTGATGCTATACAGGTGTAGACAGTGTTAAATATCTTTGAACATTAAGAAATTCATATTCAATGACCATGTGGAATTTTTCTAGGGCATGTGGTGTGTAAAAAGGGCCTGTTGGTTGACCCTGCCAAGATTATTGTCATTGTTAATTTACCACCACCTAAGTTAGTGCGCTAATTAAGAGATACAATTGGTCATACAGGCTATTATAGAAATTTCATAAGGAGATATGAACAGATTACTGTGCCGATGGAGAAATTTTTAAAGAAGGATATCAAGTTTCAGTGGAATGATGAGTGCCAACAAAGTTTAGACATCTTGAAGGAGAAAATGGTGACAACACCAATTCTGGTGTTTCCATATTGGTCAAAGGATTTCCATGTTCATGTGGATGCATATTCAATAGAACTTGGAGTTGTATTAACACAACTAGGAGAAGGTAACATAGATCACCCAATAGCATTTTCAAGTAGGAAACTGTCAGAGTCAGAAAAAAATTATAATACAACAGAAAGAGAAGGTTTGGATATGGTGTATGCATTTTAAAAGTTCAAAAATCATTTATTATGCCAACATTTTAAGATGTTCACATATCACTCTTCTTTTAAATACTTGTTCAACAAGCCAGTGTTGGGGGGGAGAATATGTAGATGGTTGTTATTTCAAGAATTTGATTTTGAATTAGTTGTGAAACCTGAAAGATTGAATGCAGGGCCAGAACATCTATCCATGATAACTAATGGAGAGGAACCAAGCAGTTTGGAGGACAATTTTCCTGATGCACAACTATTTTCAGTGCATATTGTTGATGAATACTTTGTTGATATTATTGAACTTTTGAGTACATGATTTACTCCAAAGGAATACACCACTGTGCAGAAGAAAAATTTGTTGGTTAGAGATACATATTACCCACTTATTGTAGGACACTTGTATAAACTAGGTGCATATAACATACTAAGGAGATATGTCGTTGAACATGAACATCCTATCATCTTAGCATAAGAACATGAAGGAATAGTTGGAGGAAATTATGTAGGAAAAGCCACTGCACAGAAGATACTACGTGCATGATTATGGTGGCCAACAATTTCTAAGGATGCAAAGGAGTATTGTTAGGCTTATGATGTCTGTTAAAGGGTAGGGAAGCCAGCCAAGAGGGATGAGATGCCATCAAGACCTCAGATAACTCTTAAAGTGTTTGACAACTGTGAAGTAGACTTTGTAGGACCAATTAATCCCCCAGCTAGAATATCAGGATCAAGGCATATTATTGCAATGAAAAAATATTTAACCCAATGGGATGAAGCAATATCAGTGAAATATTGCAGTGCAGAGACTACAACACACTTCCTATTTGAACATGTAATTACAAGATTTGGATGCCCTAGAATTATGATGAGTGATCAGGGAACTCATTTTATCAATAGTAACATTCAGGCAATGACTGAAGAATTTGAGATATACCACCAGAAGAGCACTCCATACCATCATCAAGATAATGGAACGATGGAAGCATTTAATAATATATTGGAGAAAACCTTCACTAAAATTTGCAATGTGAACAAGGATGATTGGGATTTAAAGATACCAATAATATTATGGAATTATAGAACTACATGTAAGAAAATTTTAGGGAAGACAACTTTCAAATTGGTGTATGGTCAAGAAGCAATAGTCCCTTTGGATTATTTAATACCTAGTCTTCACATTGCAACAATTACAAACATGGACGAAATAGGTGCAACTCAACAAAGATTGGCTCAACTCATGGAATTAAAAGAGGACATGATTGTTGATGGTTTCCATCAGGAGGTACAGAAAGAAAAGGACAAATCTTGGAATGATAGACACATTAAGAAGAAATTTTTTAAGGAAGGAGATATGTTTCTCCTCTATGAAAACAAATACTTACAACACCCAGGGAAATTCATGATGCATTGGCTAGGGCCATATGAGATAAAATTTGTCACGGATGGAGGTGTTATGCAGTTGTAGGATTTAACAGGAAAATAGATGCAAGGAATGATGAATGGTAGTTGAATGAAAATGTATAGGGATATTTGAACAATCAACCTTTATTATTTTCAGCATGGGAAAATACAATTGTACATAGTAAAAATTGAAAACGAAAAAAAATGGGAAAAAGAAGAAAAATACAAAAAGATGAAGTAGATGGATAAATGTTTTGCATGAAGAGTTAGATGATACAACACACATAATATAGTAAGTGGTATGAAAGAACATGAATACACTGCACACCATAAAAATGTGTCAAGGAATAAAAAAAATGCCTCAATACAAAAAGTAGTCAGAAAATGCAAAAGGCGTTGGTAAAAAAAGTACAGTGTGACAGAGCATTTATGGAATGACTTATAAAAGGGGAAAACATGAACAACAAGACTCATTCTAATTTTTTGCAAATGAGAGCTAAGGAGAGAAAATTCAGTGCGAGCAGGTATTTCAGAAGTATTCAGGGAAGATTCAGAGAAACCTTTTCAAAATGTAGTAGAATGGCACCACCAAAGGTTGGAGCTCCCAGTTGGGTTGAAAAAACATGCAGTTCCACAAGGCTGCCACAAGATACAACAACTGAGGGGGTAAACAATCAGCAAGAGGGAATGGTATATGTGGGTTCCATTCCTTCACCAGTGATCAAGCCGGTTATTCCCACGCTTGTAGAAGAACATCAAGTTCCGATGACATAAGAAATGAATGTTGATACATAGGGAAAAACATAAAACCCTATCATAGAGCATAACCCCATGAAAAAACTTGGATTAGGCATAGAACAACCACAGGTATATCGGAGTCGATAAGATGATGAAATAATATATTCAGATGAGCCCAGAGAGTAGGTCGAAGAAACACAACAATCGGTAGCAGATCTCGCTCAATAGTTAAAGGAGAAAGTACATGTGGAGGATATTACATAAAAGCAATATTTAGATGCAGAAGAAGTGGTAGGGCCATTAGCAGAAAAGAGGAAAACTAGGGGAAAACATGTCTCACTAAGAACACCAACCAAGCAGAAGGAGTTAATACTGTCACTGCCACAAATACTAGAAGGAGTCAAAGTAGTTGGTGACCTGTTAGGGTCTGTGAACAAACTGAGGTATGTTGATCATGATGTGGCAGACACAGAAAATTTCCCTGAGTTTTCATAATAAGTGTACATGGAAATGAAAGGAGAAATCCCATCAGGGGATCCCATTTTGGAGCCGAAATAGTGGATTACAGGACTTTATAACACATGGATCATGAACCTGCTAGATATTCCCAACTTTGGGAGGGGAAAAGATGTAAATTCCTATGTTAAACATATTTTGGCACTGGTACATGGAGGTATCTTATGGATGGAGATGCACGTCTCCATAGATGTGGACTTGATTGCAGAAATTATAGGTTTACCAATAGATGGAGAAAAACCAGAGCATTATTTGGATGACATAACAAAGGAAAAAACTGTAGGAGAGGAGATGAAGAAGAAATATGGCACTTAGAGAGGGTCTGGGGGAATAATCATTAACCAAATCAGTGAACCAACAATGAGGTTGGAGACAAAATTGATGGTGTTATCACCCCATAAATTATGGGAATCAACTGATGACTGGGAGATTACCTGTCTCTAGTGTTTTTGTTGTCAAATGATTTTTCATTCTGCAAATAATTTGAAAAAGAAAATAAAAAAGAAAAGGAAAAAGAAAATAAAAAGAAAAGAAAAAAGAAAAGGAAAAAGAAAAGAAAAAGAAAAGAAAAAGAAAAAGAAAAAGAGGGCATAAAAGAATTGAATTGAAAGCCCCATGCAATAATAGTAACTTGGCCATACCTTTTAAGCATGGCCAAGTTCTTTTTAAATTTAATGTTGATAGGTTAGTGAATAAATCTGACCAGACTGTCTAATCTTGGTAAGATATCCCTTAGGTTAGATTAGTGAATAAATCTGACCAGACTGTCTAATCCTGGTCAGATAGCCCTAAGGTAGAGTAATTTCTTAACCCAACAGTTTAATCTGGGTTAACTGTCATAGGAAGATAGGTTAGATCATAGGTCAGTTGCTTTATTGTTCTAGTCCATTAAAACCAGGTTGAGGCCAAGATTACACCATGTTCCAAATGCTTAAAAGATAGTTGGTCAAAGTCCCATGATGGTGTCCCTTTGAAAAGTTGAAGAAAAACCCATAAAAGGCTTTTATCTTAATTTTTTCCCCAAGTACATGTGTTCTTCGCTCCTGATTTATGTTTCCTACACGTATCAACGGTCTCGATCACAGCGCTAAGATATATGGTTCACAGAGGTTTCTGGACCCCCCCGACCGTTCTGCTTTTAACCAAGGGGGGGGGGGGTCCAGAATCGGTAATAACATTGGCGCACATATGGATGGCCCAGAGAAGGGCGCTTAAATCAACGGTCCACAATGGATTCCGGATCCCCCCATCTGTTTTGTCTTTAATGGAGGGGGGGGGTCCGGAATGAGGATTAAAGAGCGTGCTAAGATCTGTGGTCAGGAAACAAGCGTGCAGATCAATGGATCACAATGAATTTCAGACCCCCCCTGATGTTCTATTTTTAACCGAGGGGGGGGGGGTCCGGAATTGTTATTCTCCTCTAGCGGGCCCATGGTCATACATGGCGTCAGCCTATTGATCCTGAAGTCCCATTCCCATTTTCCATCTGACAGCCCTCGTCACTCATGGACGTCATCTCCCACTTGTCCCGCTGGTTCCTGAGTTAGGTCACATCCCATAACTGTTGTCAGTCCCTGCTGTCAGACCCCTACCCCTTTCACTCATGACCATCCCCTTATCATGACTTTCACGTCCAATCCCTAGCCTCCACGTCGCCCGCCTGTATGTTTTGGCCACCATCACCTGCCATCTCACCCCCAAGTGGCCCGTCGTCCATTTATTACAGGATAACATACCCTTTATCCTGCTGACCTGTCTCCCGCGCCCAACCGACCCTAGTTTTAAATAAAACTACCGTTTTCCCCCTTCATTCACTATTCATTCATCGCACCAGAAAAATTTACCTCTTACTCCTCCATTACATTCCCGTTGCCTTCATCCACAACCAGTAGAGCCTACTAACGTCGTGTTTATTGCAGGTACTGTAGCGGAGATGGCGCCAAAGCCAAGATAGCAATTTCGATTTCTCATACCTCCAGTCGTGGCTCAGGGAGGTTTTCCTGGACCAGAGCGATGAGATTGGACTCTGGGAGTCCAATTTTCCCCTGTACCTTTTTCCCCAGATCCACCACTTCCCCGAATTCGCCCTCAAATGCCAAGCCCATTATATTCCTGACCAGAGGGACGTCGTCTCCTCATCCGGAGACGTCCTATTCTTCATCACTCCTGAAGACATTAACCAAATGATGCAAATTCCCCATGTCGATTCCGTTTCTCCTTTCAACCTAGAGATCCTTACCGAGTTGTATCAGAAAATGACATTTCCCCAGAGAGCTCAAATATTCGAGCTATTCCTTCCCACCTCCACTCAATTCCCTTCCACCAATCCACCTTACCCATCATCCATGTTCTCCACCAAGGGAAACCAGGTCATTTCCTCCCTTTGTGCTCTGTTAGGGTATTATTCCGACCAGTGGGTAGATGAGCCCATTCTGGGTTTCCTATCCATTTTCTCGACTGATGAAAAACCCACCACACAGTTTGATTTTAGTACCTTCTTGGCCGACAATATTCACGAACAGTTCATGAATTTTGGCACGGAAGGCATGTTCAAATATTCGTCTATATTGGCCTACATGTTTGTTTTCTATCAAGAAGATAAATTCAGTTTTTCTATGCAGAAAATGGACGCAGATGAAAGGCCTCAACCAGTCACAGCGTGGAAATCTTTATTGAAGCACAACTCCACATATTATAGCTTCAAGGCATTCATTGATCTTTTCTATCAGCCGGTGGTAAGCATGTTGAGTGGCAGGCCCAAGCCATGAATAAACGACGAGGTCTAGAGAATTCTACATCTCTCGGACAGCGCAAAGACAGGGGACTGGTACCTGTATCAAAACCACACTGAGATCAGAGTTTTTGGGTGTGAATTGGCACCCTACAAGCTGCCAAAGTATGTGCCGGTAAGAATCTTTGCTTTAGAATACATAAGGTAGATCATGAATTCAGATGACATTCATTTCGTATCTTTGAAGAAGAAACAGTAGCTTCGAATCAAGGGGTAGATTGGCTCCTTCATCTGCAACAGCTGAGGCGCCGGGGAAGAAGCTGACAGAATGTTGAAAGAAATGAAATTCTTTACGAGTTTCCCATGGCACTATGATCCATACGGGATCATTTCAGAAATGCGGGTGAAAAATAAAAACATCCCGTATGTTCACGAGTCCAAACCCGAGATCGAAAAATTTGCAAATCAAACAGTGTGGGTGCCGGACACCTTGATCGAAGTGGAACAACAGTTTCCCCCGACCACTGTGCCACCAACGACCACACCCCAGGTCCCTAAGGAAAAAAGGCCTCGACAGGATTCATCTCCGCCTGTCACAGAGGTATATTCTGAGGAATTCTAGTTGCACACTAAAAGGCCAAAGACAACCACAGTTCCCGGTCCAACTGGAGAAATAGAACTCCCACCTGCTACAGGGGTCAAGCCTGTCATTCCCCCTTTTGGTTCAAGCCTGTATAAGGATATCACCACAGCAGTGCCAAAGAAATCCAAAGACTCTCCATTAGACACTCAGCCAGGCAAGACTGGGCCCAAGTTGGGCATTTTCAAGAAGTACGAGCTGATCAAGAAAAGAAACCAGACCCTCACCAGCAGTACTTACGCCCAGTTTCAGAAGTAGTCGTCCACCGCACAGCATAGGCTGCTATCTACTTTTGACACAGAAAGAGGCAGGATGCACATGGCCTTCCTACAAGCATAGGTACCATATCCCAAGGTAAGCATAGACTACAAGAGAGCCACCTTCGAGTTCCAAACGAAGGACGTGCACCCAACGGATCAAATGGATTTGCATAAACAGACAGGGGAGATGGTTTTTCACACATTGTCACATGCTTCTACCTCTGTAGAAAAATTACAGGTGTCGCTCAACAATGCTCAAACACATCTCAAGCTGGAGAAGATATCTTCTTTCGCGAAGGACAACAGAATCAAAACTTTGGAGGAGCTGGTCCTCAAGATCGGTTATGATCCTTCGAACGTCAATGCTGCAGAAGAGATGATAAAGAAGAAAAATGCAGACATCGCCTCCTTGAGGAAACAACTGAAGCTCCCACCTACAGAGGACTCACAGGCGAAGGAGATAGCAGAGAAAGAAGGCGAGAAGGATGAAATCCTCAAGAATCTCATGGAGCAGAACGCCCAACTCAAAGAAATGGAAGCAGAAATGGAGAAACTGCTAAAGGAGAAAGAGCAGCTGAAGTCTATGGAAGCCATTCCATTGATTGCCATCCCAATCTCAGGGACAAGCACAAAAACAGTAACGACAATCCCATCTGCAACACCAGTGACACCACAAGAGGGGACAACCGATCTCGCCAAGTCCATGGAAAAGATGAACCTGCAGGAGACAAAAATCAGCAGGCTTAAGAAGGAAGTTGAGAATCTCCAAGAACTCAAAAATTCTTTCCAAATCAGTCTCTCTAAAGAAAAGTAGGTAACTGAACAGCTCAAGAAGGAACTGCAGCAGCTCCAAAAGGCCGAGGTCAAAGAAAATGTATGGACAGATATCACAAAGTCCATAAATGAGATATGGCCCATGATCCAAATTATATTTGAACAGAATGAGTTGCTCCAAAGGAGCAAACAGGCCATTGAGAAAATCAGAGTAGAATTGGGAGATAGACCAACTCAGGCAAATGATATCATCAAATTCCTTAATTCTAAGACCAGAGAAGAGCTAGAAGAGTTGAAGATAGAGGACAGAACAGAAACCATCCTTGAGGTCAAAAGAGTTTTGACCAAGAGGGGATTAATGCTTCAACTAGAAGAAAAGGTTCAGACCATGGACCTCGGGGTACAAAATTTCTTCAATAAGATTGATTCTCTCCAAAAGAAAGGCCTACCTGGTCTGAAGGTCATTAATGATAAACTAATGACACTCCCGAATTACAAGAAGAGATTGGCTGAGGTGTCTAAGGACAGTTCAAAGTTCACCAGCGTACAAGGGAGCATCACTGGAAAAGCATTCTTGGATGCTCTTCAATTTGACATCAGCATCCAGCACGAGATTCAATACATATTCCTCACCAATCCCACATTCACCAAATATACGAAAATGGACGAAGTGTATCGGAGACTGCTCAAAGTCACTGTGCCTAGTCATATCAGATGGGAGGAACTCCGCAATATGCTCGATTAGCAGATGAGTTGTCCAGGTCCAGTCACATGTCCAGTCAGAAGAGGTTGCGTAGAAACCTCGCCAACGGCCTACCCCAAAAATTTCGCATGCAGTTTTACCAAGTCATCAAGCAGTTTTGATTAGTTAAATTAGTCAGACTAAAAATAGAATGAGCACGTCCTGATCAGTTATGCCAGGAACATTTGTAATTTGAATTATAAATACTTCACCTTTCGAAGTATTGAGGGTTGTTGATCTTTACACCCTGACGCTATCAGACTGTAACATTTTTGAAGAGATCTGCCATTAATAAAAGGAGGCACTTTTACAGGATTCTTGCGTGTATTCACTGGTGACGTTTATTCTCTAAAGTTGAATGTTATTCTTACTTTGTGATCATATTGTTTTCTGAAACTAATATTTAAAGGTAACGTATGTTGCAGGATTTATCTTGGATACCCTGTTTCCGACTTTAAAGATTTTAATGTTTATCTTCTAATGTTTTCAATTAAGAAATTCTTAACTTCTTCTTAGTTGAATTTATCTTTCTCATCTTTTCTTCTATCCATCATTTAAGCTATTAAAGATCCAGTGAGTATATTATCTCGCCCTGTGGAAGTTTTCCTTTACGTTTATGGTTTGTATCTCATGTTTATCTTATCACAGACCCCATAGCCCAATGGATGTGTAGACTGTCTCAACCAATTTAAAAACACTTCTACAAAAAACATTTCCTATTTATTTACCTAGCCTAACATCTAAAGTTAAAAAACAAAGCTAAATCATATAGAGAGATCCCTCTCTGAAGCTGGAAGGGATAGATCCCAGCTTTAAAAGCGGTTGGATAAAGTTACCTTTGTGGATTCCTTCTTTCTCAACCTCTAGGAAATTTATAGAGTGCTAACAGATGGCATGTAAACTATTGAGGAATTTTTGCAAGGAGGAACCATCGACATGAGTAATAACAGAAGCAACGTAGTGCGCGAAGGGGGTCTACTCAGTTGGGCTCCCTATCTATTAAATTTATTCTTGGAAGACTATAAGGATGCATAGGATTTAGGAACATAGTTTCATTATTCATGTTTGATTATACTGATAGCATTGGTTGGGTAAGGAGAACCGAAATACAACAAATTTTATCAGAGGCTAGGGAAGTGTCGCGCAACAAAGTTTACAACATTATGGAAAAATTTCTGTTATAACCCTATAATTTATAGGAACAACTGGTGACTGAAATGTTATCTCTTTAGTGTTTTTGTTGTTCAAATGATTTTCCATTCTGCAAATAATTTGAGGAAAAGAAAAGAAAATAAAAAGAAAATGAGAAAGAAAATGAATAAAAGAGGGCATAAAAGAAATGAAATAGAGCCCCATGCAATAACAATGATTTGGTCCATACAGTTCAAGCATGGCCAAGTCCTTTAAAATTGATGTTGATAGGAGTAGTGAATAAGCTTGGCTAAACTGTTTAATATTAACCAAGTGATTTAGGTTAGCTAGTGAATAAATTTGACCAAACTACCTAATCTTGGTCAAATAACCTTGGGATAGAGTAATTTCTTAGTCCAACAGTTTAATTTGGGCTACTTGTCATAGGTAATTAGGTTAGAACATAGGGTAGTTTGGTAGTTTGCTTTATCCCAATAAAACAGGCAAGATGATCGATGTTGAACCATATCTTTGAGGTTTAAAGGTTTGATGTCTAACCCCATGGTGATGAAAACATGGAAAATTTTGGGAAAACCCACATGATGCAATTATCCTAAGTTTTGGAGAAAATATGATTTTGCATTCACACATTAAAAAAAACGCATAGATGAATGGATGAGATGATGGCGCCCAGATATACGGTTGACAAGTTTTTCTGGACCCC
>ML781777.1:526840-561321 GCA_009831015.1 Picea engelmannii
ATCACCTTTTCCCCCATCGAAGCTATGGTAAGTAAACTTAAAGCTAAATCACATCTAGATTCACCTTGTTCCCCATCGAAGTTGTGGTAGGTGAACTTAACATATGGCCTCCTTCCTCCCCTATATTCATTCACTTTCCATAGCACATTGTCAAAGCCTCTCAACCCTCCTATACTCATACATACCACCAAACTGTCATCAGTACACAGTGCACACATATATGTAACCCAACATGATGTGTTCACATACATGAATATTTTTTTACAGGGCTCTAGTTAGCCACATAAATGCAAAACTGGAAAAGGAAGGCAGGAAGACATTCACCATGGAGAGTGTTATTTCCATCATTCTTGGTTGAATGGTAGGTTTCCCCATTTAGCATAAACTGTGCATTCTTGACTTTACTGGAGACACGACCCAGGATGGCACCAAGGTAAGGCCTAGTGGAGCTCACGTTCTGCATCAATAATCATTCTCATATAATCACAAGACCGTCCACCATATCCCACATTGTAATGCACATACAACAAACTCCATCTAAAACTAGAGATCCAAGCCCATGTGGAAGGAGGAACTGTGAAAGTTAACGCAGAACTGTGAGAATTTATGGAAAAAAATTCTTGCTATACAAAAATAGAAATACTAATACATAGATACATTTGATTTGATAAGGCAGAACTGTGAAAGTTTATGGAACAATTATTGTTGTGCCACATAGAAATGATAATACTGTGAAAGTTTATGGAAAAACTCTTGCTGTACCACATAGAAATGCTAATACTATGAAAGTTTATGGAAACATTCTTGTTGTACCAAATAGAAATTCTAATACATAGAGACATTCGATTTGATACCATGTATGAAGCTAAAGAGTCGTGTCCAAGAGAAACATCTACTATATGACCCGTAGACATTAATATGTTTAATTCCATGAGATTACTGAAAATATGGTAAAGAGAATAGACATTAACATGTTTAATGCCATGATACTACTGAAAATATGGTAAAGGAGTTGAAAGATAGCTTAGGGTTTAGAGATAATATTACCTTTAGCATCAGGAAGAGTGAGGGAGACCAATGTATCTCCCTAGTTGGTGGCATTTATATGCAAGTTGCCTTTTTGAAGATGAAAGAAACTTGGACCATTAGACAAACATAGATAAATGAAAAAAAACATTTACTCACAGACTGTATAGAATCAAATGTGACAATTCTTGCACACTGTAAACCAAATTCTCACAGGAAGGAAGAACTTCACTACTATGAATGTATCATGTAGATTATAAGAATACAGTGTCAATATTCTAGATACAATTGGTACCCTTAGCCCTCATAATATAATTTTCAGTAATTGGAAAATTCCATATAAAGAAAAAAAAAAGATGGTTGGTTATAGCTTTGGTACAGAACCTATTACTATTCCGTGTCTTGGTTCAGTAAGGACAGACCAGACATTACTAAAACCAATTTCCACCATTGTGTTCTCCATGTCCAGCAAGTAATATTCATCCAAATGGGGTTATGTCGATTTCATCAAAGTAAATAACACCGGTGGTATATTCTGTAGAATCAAAAGCGTGAGGTATGGAAATTTCCATGTTTATAATAACTGAAACCTTTTTTTAGTACAAAAGATTAATATGCAGAGAAAATAACTCTGTTTTTGGCAAGAACGATAGGCATCTTACCTGTAAGATATTATATTTGGGTTTCACAACAAATAACAAAGCAATAATCAAAGTTGATCATGCTTGTCTTCATATGACATGAATATGCATTTGTTCCCACTGTTCACTCTTTCCACTCAACCTTCAATGTAGGTAAGGTAAGGCAGTTGCAGGGCCTCTCCACTCCTGATTTGAGGGTGCCCATGGTGAAATACCTTTGAATCATTGTTGGTACCATAAAATTAGGGTGAAATAGCTCTTGATCATTTCCATTACCAGAAAATGGGGGCGAAATACCTCTGAATCATTGCCTTTACCAGAAAATTGGGGTGAATGGGAGGATCTAGTTCAAATTTTAAGGGGCGAAAATGGATTTCCATGCTCTTCCCTCACAAATATACATGGGATAAGGGTTTTATATATAAATTTTTGAAAATAAACTTGGGGCTATATATTTGCAAATCCCTCAAACCACTCCATGTAAATAATTAGCCCAACCAAAATTCCAAACCCCCTAATTTCGCCCATGAGCGAAATTTTGCCCCTAAAATCACCCATGGTAGAAACCATTAAGGTTGAGGTTGAGAAATTGCTAAAAGTTGGGTTTATCTATCCTATCCATTTGACCCAATGGGTGTCAAACCCCGTGCCGGTCAATAAAAAACAAGGCACTATTCGTGTATGTACCAGCTTCCATGATTTGAACAAGGCATGTCCTAAAGATAATTTTTCCACACCTTTCATCGACCATATCATTGATGAATGTGTGGGTTGCGAAGCCTTTTCTTTCATGGATGGTTTTTTTGGATATAATCAAATCCAAATCAAACCTGAAGACCAACACAAAACGACATTCATCTGTCCATGGGGTACATTCATGTATCGAAGATGCCTTTTGGTCTCAAAAACACTGGAGCCACCTTTCAGCGGGCCATTTCTTTTGCTTTCCATGACCTCAAGAATATAGTCGAGGCCTATTTAGATGATTTAGCATCTCGATCTCGCAAGATTACGGATCATCCCACACACCTTCGACTTATCTTCAAACGTTGTCGCTACTTTCGGATTCGCTTGAATCCAAACATGTGCAGCTTTTGCGTAACGTCAGGATGATTATTAGGTTTCACAGTATCAACAACAGGGATCATGGTTGGTCCTCTCAAGGTTGAGGCAATAATTTAGTTACCCCCCCCACGCACAATCCTTCAACTTCAGAGTCTACAGGGCAAGGTGAATTTTCTAAGACGCTTTATTGCTAACTACACTGACATCACCAAGGGCCTTATGAACTTACTTAAAAAAGACGTTCCTTTTTGTTGGGATGATGTTGCTCAACACTCTTTCATTGCATTGAAACATGCACTCACAACTATCCCTCTGCTCTGGCCACCTAACTATAACAAAGATTTCTTATTATATCTGGCTGCAGCAGAGTCAACCATTGACATGGTCTTAGTTCAAGAAGATGATTTTTTCATCGAATATGTCATCTATTACCTGAGTCGAGGCCTCGTAGGACCGGACCTCAATTATTCTCATATCGAAAAACTTGCATTGGAAGTAGTCCATGATGTTCAACGGTGCCGTCATTATGTTCTGTTTTGCAAGACCACTGTCATTGTTGTCGTAAATCCATTTCAGTACATGTTGAAACGACGGGTAATAGGCAGAAAAATCAGTAGATGGATAGTCATCCTCCAGGAGTTTGACCTAGATTTTGTTTCAGCGAAGTCCAAAAAGTCATTGATCTTCGCAAAACTTATTTCGAAACTTTTGGTTGAGTCAGGTGATCTTGTGCCCGAAGAGTCGCCTATCAGAGGAGATATGTTTCTGATCACCTCTTCAGATCCCTGGTATGGAGATATACTTATCTATCTCCGGACTTTGAAGTGCCCCACCACTGCTTCTCGTGATGAGCGTCGACACATATGCCATCAGGATAAGAATTATCTCATACTCAATGATACATTGTATTAGAGAGTTGTAGACTGCATCCTATGCCGATGTCTCACTCACGAAGAGGAGGTTATCGTGCTTAACAATTTCCATACCAAATCTTGTGGCGATCATTTGTCTGGGTTCGAGATAGCCCAAAAGATTCTACGAGTAGGTTACTTCTGGCCGACACTTATCAAAGATTGTATCGAATCGGTCAAGAAGTGCCATCCGTGCCAAATCTTCTCTCGAAAGATGAGGGCACATCTCGCTCCCATGTTTCCTGTCATCACAGTTGGTCCCTTCACCAAGTGGGGGATTGATTACACTACATACAACCCTCCTTTAGCAATGGGGCACTGCTATATCATCGTAGTTGTAGACTACTTCACAAAGTGGATTGAAGCTATGCCAACGTTTAAATATTATGGAGAGACTGTAGCTCTCTTTTTATTCAATTAGATAATAGCAAGGTTCAACGTCCCAAGGGAGATTGTCACTGACCATGGTAGTCACTTTCAGAACCAGATGATGACCGAGTTAACATCAAAGCTTGGGTTATGGAAAGAACATTCATCACCCTACTACCCCCAAACAAATGGGTAGGTGGAAGATGTAAAAAAAAATCTTAAGAACATTCTACAACGAACTATCAACTCAGCCAAGTCAAATTGGCATTTGATGTTATACTCAGCATTATGGGCTTACCGAACATCTGTTAAGACTGCAACCAGTTTCTCACCTTTTCAACTCGTTTACGGGCTGGAGGCAGTACAATTATTGCGAGACACTTCTCCACTTGAAGAAAAGTTAGTATACCTTGAGAATCTCAATGAGAAGCATCGTGATGCGGCCCTGGCCAATGAGGCTCACAAACATAAGGTCAAGTGTTAGTATGATAGGTCTGTTCGTCCTCAGATTTTCTCTGAAGACGACCTTGTCCTGGTCTATGACCAAGATAAGGACCCCCTGGGGGCAGGAAAATTCAAACTCATGTGGTTCGGACCATTCATCATAAAAGAGGTTTTAAAAAAGGGTGCTTATTGTTTGGTTGATTTTGAAGGGAATGCTTTGGTGGAGCCTAGAAATGGGCTCTACCTCAAGAAGTATTACTCATAGTCAAGTCACTGTGGGTAACTTTTTGTAGCATATGTATAGTCTTTGTGCTATTACATTTTAGTTTCTTTTAGTGTTATGGACGTGTCATTGATGTTATCTTTCGTCACTGTGGCAGATGTCAAGTGATTCTGTGGTGTTTGTTGGGTATGTAGACGGTGCTAGTCGGCACACTCGGAGGCTTTCCTCTGCAGCTTGGGTAATCTTTACATCTCAATGCCATTTATTATCTTTCGGAGGTATATGTTTAGGTGACACCACAAATAATGTTTCTGAGTATAGTGTAGTTATTGAGTTGCTTCATGACGCTTTGTCATTGGGTATCTCTCATCTCCGGGTCTATCTCGACACTCAACTGGTTGTGTCTCAATTAAACAGAGTATACCGGGTTCATGATCCAACTTTACACTGATGATTCCTTAGGGTACGTCTCTTATAACAAAAATTTGATTATATTACATATTTTCATGTTCTTAGGAGATTAAACCAAGTTACAGATACTCTAGCTAATCAAATTTTAGATTGGCATCTTGCACGCATATGAAAGAACATTCACATAAACATGTAAATACATTTTTTGCACACATGCTCCATAAGACACAAAAGACCAAAAAAACCATATATAATATCATAAAGTAATGAAAGTACACCGATGGACGCAAGCACCTCAAAAATAGGACCAATAACGAGTCACAGGGCTTATGCTCTCAAAAAATATATACAAGTAGTGCTCGTGGCACATAAAAATGTCTAGATAAAGTCAAGGCCTGTGGGCCCTGTTATACTAATTCACAGCATTGGCTAAACACTGAAACAACCGTACCCACATTCGCAGTGCCCCCGCTACATGAGGATGCATAGATGGTGGCAGGTCCTCAATCTCTGCCATCGGGACCATGCGAGTGAGCACAGTAAAGTTTCGCTCGACTCGTCTCAGTACCCTCTCAGCCTCCCTGACTGGAATTTCTTCTGCTACTGCTAGCCCCCCTGCGATGGCAGGTGCAGCCCCTGGCCAAGGACGATGCATGTTCCTCTCATAGTCAGTGGGTCACACTGGTCCCACATCTGCACACAACGAACACATATCCGTCAAATACTCTGGTATATATAAAAAAAAAATTGATATATATAACAAAACAACATAAAAATTACATATGTTTAAACACAAAAAAACTACAAAGGTGGAGACTTACCCATCTCCCCTCGCTCCTCACTAGGAGGTATTGGTATCTCAGGATCTCTCGAGAAATCAATACCAGCATAGGAGTAATCCTCTATAACCAGGATCTGTCATGACAACCACGCAAAGAAGTCATCATCGAAGGACTCATTGGTCCTTCTGCCACCTTGTCGTGACAGTAATACTGCCCATCTACACACAGCAGGAAGAGAGGCCTAATGTCCTTGTGCCACTACAAGAGGACTAAAACTCAAAACTCTCTCAAAAAAGAACAAACACAGAATGGTCTCGAACCTAAAGTTCCTATGTGTCCACAAATGACAATCTGTCAACTGCCTTTTCATACACTCAAGCAATGTGGTACTCCAATCAAAAACTCGTGCATTTAAGCACTGGACTGCACAGTTCATCTGTGCACGAGATGCCTGATGTAGAGCCGCAGAACCAGTAATTCACCCAATAATCAATACTATCACCTGTAGCGATAAGTCAGTGATCTTGCTTATGGGATCCTGTGTGCTCGAGCGGTTTGTATCATATGCACAGTATAGACCTATCAATTATGATATGTTATGCGGCCCTGAAGGAAAAGTCTGGAATTTGACTGGTTCCCCTCTCCTGGAGAGGCCAGTCAAAAAGTAAATGTCCTCAACCATGGGCACCAGTGACTGCCCCTCTAACATGAATGCCTCTGCATCTGAATGCTAGTAGTCAACCAAGGCATTCAGTAGCCTAGGTTGTGCCCGCATAAAAGGACATAGGAAAAACTTGAGTAACCCACATTGCATCAAAGTCGCCACAGCATTGGGGTCTTCCCCGACCAACTCACTCACCTCTTCATGCTCTCTTTCTCTCCAGTGGACATACATCCTACAAAATACCAAGGTTTACTTGCTTTTTAAGCCTTTTTCATTCAATAAGGGGGTTCACGCGAGTTGTAATAGTGGCAGTCATGTGTACATGCATCTAGAGTTTACTCTGCCCGAATGTACATGCAGCCTGTCTTGAGACAGCCCGCATGGACCTAGGGCCAACCTTTTAAAGGTCGATGCCCTCCTAAAAAATAAAACCCAATGCAAAAATAAAGACTTAAAATGCAAGATAAGAGAGTTTGTACTTACTTGGTCCAGACAGAAGTTTGTTTCGTCCACTGTAGATCTCAGAATCACCGCTTTTGACAAAGGGGATCTTTTGGCTCCAGAGTCAATTTCCAAATCAACAATGGTGATAATGAGCTGCCAGCGTCTATTTATAGACTTTTTGGCCTTTTTTTTCACTTTTTTGGCCTCCCTTATCATTTTCTTTATACCAAAAACCATTTAGAGTGATTCAGGAGTTGCATAGGAGGGATATGATCGGGTATTGGGACAGTTTTTTGGAGTTTTGAGTATTTTTCGACGGTCCTTGGAAAAATTTTCCGAGGATCAACTTGAACATATAGGTTAGGTTTCTACCCTGACTTTTGTATCTCGTTGTCTTTTTTCTTTTCCATAGGATCAATCCCATTAGATTGTGACATGGAACCATCATAGCTGCTTTAGAAGTGTTGCAACTTGGTGGTAGAGATTACCGGAACATGGATGCCCTAGGTAGATCCTGGTTGCATTATGGTATTCATGCTGTCTCTAAAACACTGTAGGCTTAGGAGTCCTTGTAGTTTTTCCTAATTATGAGTTTGAGCCTCATTTGCATGATTCTTCTTTGCTCTTGACCTCACCCTCAGGACTCCAAAAAAATAATGGGTCTTCTTTTAAGCCCTTTTTAGACCCTCTAAACATGAAAAGATTGTCGAGCGATCTTGTGGCCTTTCAGGATCGTTAAACTAAAATTTGAAGTCACATCTGTCCGGTGGTATTTTACCCCTTTTTAGATCCGAACGGTCCACTGTATGAACAAAGGTATACTCTATGGAACTTGCGTTCTTTAGAAGAGTACTCCCAGGTATAATTTTACCCCTTTTTCGGGCCTGAGGGACTAAACTTATGAAAAAGGAACCCCCACAGAGTCCATAGTTAAGCTCTTTTTAGACTCCCTAAAATTGAAAAGATCGTTGAGTGAACTTATTCTTTCACACTCGTTAAATTGGTCCAGAAGAACACTCCTGACGGAGTCCATAGTTAAGCTTTTTTCAGACTCCTTAAAAATGAAAAAATGGTCAAATGATCTTGTCCTTATCACACTCGTTAAATTTTTTTTGAATAGACGTCTTGTCGGTGCTAGTTTACCCCTTTTTCGAACCGACTAGACTATCTTCGAAAAAGGTACCCCAATGGAGTCTCCTTTTATGTTTTCTTAGACTCTCTAAATATGAAAAACCACTGATCTTACCTTCTCTGGGATCGTTAAACTTACATCGAAGGACGTTACCATTGTGTGTTTTGTTAATCGCGTTTGCATATCTTATACGCCAGCCTTGTAACAGTTTGCTTCTGCGTTTTAACACCCTTGGCCCCTGGAGGATTTTTCCTGAGTATCATTATTTTGAACATCAGTCTTGTCCTTATGCCTTGAACTTGTATGTTTGTCACATTCATTCCTCCATTGTAACGTAACATTCCTTTATTCTTTTTTCCAAAATTATTGAAAAAAGACAAAAAAAATCAAATATACCCCAAAAAGAGGAAGTGAAAAGTATTTTCTTTATTGGCAGCATAATGAGTCACCCTTGGATAAAGCACATCTTTCCATTTGTTTGTCAAACTATGGGATGTAATATGACCTTAGGAAGCTATTCTCGCTACATAGAGTTGTGTCCTTCTCCGTTTGGTTATTCTTCCAAACATATGGAGAGTTTCCGTTGCCTCCTGCTTCGTAAACTTATGATTAATGCCATGCTACCTAAGTCTCATAATTTGTCTTGTTGTTGTCCAAGGGAAGTTTCTACCAAGCCTGAGTCAGCCCCTCTACAATTTGTCTCTTGCCCTCATACCCGACGATCCTGAATGTCCAATCAAGTCCTTGTTTGAAATCAATGAAGCCTTCAGTCTGATTATCAATATTATCTAGTCCATGATCGACGAGCCATCGAAGACCTCTGGGTAGTGAATTCATACACTCATATTACACTCCTACCTTGATTTTTGAGGATTTTGAAGTTGTTTCTCAAGCTCTGAAGATTTCATCTCCAGCCATCAAGCTGTATCAGCTTCTAGAAGATGGATACTCTATATGTATATCTTTTTGATTTCGAGATGTAGCTCCGTTGTGTATTGTTCGCGGCTACACTTTATATAGTTATTTGACATGGATCTACAGTGTATTTGATTGGTAACCATGATTCTGTTTTATCTCAAGCATGGGTATGACCGCCTCGGTGAGACATTTGTTATTTTGCAGATGACACCTCCCGGTTCCTGGTCCCTGGGCTCACTTGTTCGGCACATCAGTAAAGATTGGTAATGTATTTCGGCCATCAGATGCTCTTCTGACCTCACACGTTAGGGGGCATATGTTATAACCCTAATTTGCACCATACATGTTTACCTGGCATCAGGCCATATCAGATCCCTTCTTTGCCAAAGCACTGCTGAACAAATCTTTAAAAAACCTCTTTTATAAGGGCCCACGCAACCTACTCCATTACTGCATGTGTGTACACGCTAGCTGACCTAAAAAAGCCCGCGTGGACTGACAAAATCACAAAAAAAGGAAAGTTTCCGACGGAACGCATAGCTTTGGGTGAGTTAACTGAAACTCCCAGCCATGCATGGCCGAGGGTTCATCCAAATACCTAGCTCCTTCTAGCCTATAAAAGAAGGGTTAGGGGTCCCATTTGGAAGAGGAGAAATAGAGTAAAGAAACTCTGCCCAATTTCATATTCCCATTGTCCCAACCCTTTAGCCATCCTTGTGCAAGAAGAGATACAAAGCAAAGAAGTTGGAGGACATTTGAAAAGGGGCCCAGGATCAGGATTCACGGAGCAGTGGCCGGTCTCGACATTGTAAGTTGATTCATTAAAGTTAATAATAAAGAAATACTTTTCCCATCCCACTATATGAGTTCTTCATAGTTCAGTAAATATATGTTTGAATCTCTAACCCATTAGTCTGTAGGTAAAATGCATGTGTATTTTGTTGCATGTTTTGTATGCAGGCCAATCTTGAGAGGATAGCGACCAACAAGCGATCAAGCGTGAAGAAGGATCGACATCGAACATTTGGAACAAGGTATGTTGGTCTAACCATGTATTTGTTGAAAAGAAATGGGTATTAAGTCTGGGACGAAGGTAGAAAGTAGGTTTCTTTTGGTCATATATGCATGCATAATATAACCCTATCTGCTAGTCCGTAGGGGGATTTCCCACCACAACACCCACCTACTAGTATTATATTATTATCATAGTTTAAATAATAGGTGTTTAGAAATACTTTGTGGGATAAATTTCTTGTTGCGATTTTAATCATCAACACCTTGATCCTTTGTAATTGATACTTGTGGATTGAGTGAAATTTTTTAGGCTATAAACCCCGAGTGATATTCCCAACTATCTTGTTCTAGCTAGGAAAGATTTGAAAATGATTGAGTAAGGTATTCCATACCTTTTCCTCAACACACCAGATCCCATTAGAACTCCACAGTTAAGCACGCTTAGGCTAGAGTAGTACTGGGATGGGTGACCGCTCGAGAAGTTCTAGTATTTTACATGCCTATGGAATTTTATAAACTTAGTCCAATTTATCCCACATGCATCATGGGAATTTTTCTCCTCTCACTCTCTCATATATAATTGAGGTGAAGGAGGACCTTTAAGCATGCAATGGAGTGTGATGTAAATCTTCTTACGAATGAAGCATAGCCAACATCTCTTTCTTTTTAGAGATAGGCTACCCCATTCTTCCAGTTTGTGTTCTACATTTTTTTTTCTCTCTTGTTCATTAATATAAGTTGGTTTTCACTATATTTCTGTGTTTTATGCATTATCTCTGTGTATTTTCTTGTTATATATTGGTTATAATTTTGTCTTCATGTCGTTCTCAAAATAATCTGGGTCAAGGACATATAATTTCTTCATCTCAAATCTTAGATCTCAGAGACATATTTATAATGGTTAAACCATTCGTCAAACAATTTTTTTATGAGAGTGTTACAACCCAAACAATGGAGGGTAAATTTGAAGACCTAGTTAACTTCTGAGGGCCATAAATTCAAACTTTAGAATCAAATTGAGGCACATGAGTAGTCTATGGAAATTTATTGAGCCATAGATGATAGCCATGGAGCCTAATTGAAATTATGGGCGTACTGAAAATGTATAGGAGGGAATAGAGGGTGCATGTAGAATTCAGAGCCAAAAATATTTATTGTCTTGAAACTTTAGCAGGTTGTATCTATTATCCTGAAACCCAAATAGAGTTGAACTTGGAAAGATTGTCCAAATTATAATGATGAAGGAACCCAGTTGGGGTCCTGCCAAAATTGTAAATGAGAAGGTACAAAGATGCATAAATACAAATCAAAATTGCACCTGGTTAAGGTGTGAAGATAAGGAATTCATGAGTATTGGTCAAATGCTCATAACTCAAAATTGAGCAAGGATGTAGTAATTGGAAAGGTCTTGGATAGAGGATTCCAAATTTCCACCTAGAAAATTAAATGGGACTATTAAATTCACAAGGAATCAAAATAAAGGATTTTGATACTCTCATAGAGTAGATTTGTGCCTAGTCTGTATAGTTTTCATAATTGTTTAGTCTAACAAATCTTGTTTCCTATACATTTTGCAGAGTTAACAACAATCAGATCAGAATGGGATCAACATAGAGTTTACAAGCATGGAAGGCCTAGAAGGTGCACAGAGGGATTACAACCATGAAGATGAGATCAAAGAGATGTATGTCAGTATGGGTAATGAAGGTACAAAGTCAAATGGACATGGAGAAGGCAAGGAATAAATCATAAACTTGGTTGAGACCATAAAAATTTTGCAAAAGGATGTCCAAAGTTATAAAGCTTATAATGAGAGGCTTATGAAATACAAGGAGTAGTAAGACGGTTTGAACATCAAGTTAATGCAAAGTTTGGACAAAATAGAGAAGAATATGGATAAGGAGACTAAGTCAAGCAACCCCAATATCCAAGACTCCTTATAGGATGAGTACACCAAATTTGAAAGAATTGCAAATGCAACTTGAGGAGATTTTCAAGAAACGATATATATTCCTAGGTGTGTCACCTTGGGGTACCCCAGTGCTATTTTTGAAAAAGAAAAATGGTACCTTGAGGATTCACATCAAATTTTTAAATTTGAACAAGGTAACTGTGAAGAACACGTATCATTTTCCAAGGATAGATTACCTCTTTGATTAGTTGAAAGATGCTAAGATATTCTCCAAGATTGATCTCAGTTTAGGCTATCATCAGGTGAGAATTAAAGAATAATACATCAACAAGACTTCATTTAGAACAAGATATGGCCATTATTATTTCACAATGGTTCCATTTGGGTTATCACTTGCACCAACTAGCTTCATGTGTCTGATGAATGGTATTTTCAGAGAATACTTGGATACGTTTTCCATTGTAATTTTAGATGACATACTTATTTACTCAAAATATGAAGAAGAGAATGAGCAACACTTGAGGATGGTGCTATAGGTATTGAGAGAACATCAATTGTATGAAAACATGAGAAAGATCTCATTCTAATAGAGTTAAATTTATTACTTGGGTCATATCATTTTAGAGGAATGAATAGTAGTGGACCCAGAGAAAATAAAAGAAATTAAAGGTTGGCCAACACCAAGGAATTCCTTAGAGGTGGGATCTTTCATGGGACTTGAAGGATATTATAGAAAGTTTATTGAAAGATTCCCCAATATTACACACCCAATCACATATTTGAAAAGGAAAGTTGTGAGATTTGAATGCACTGTTGATTGTGAAAGAAGATTCAAACACTTGAAATATTTGTTGACTAGTGCACCAATTTTGAGAATTTTCGACCCTAATGAAGATTTTGTAGTATGCACTGATGCATGTAAATAAGGGATTGGTCAGTTCCTTAGTCAGAATGGGCATGTGTTATGTTATTAATCAAGGAAATTAAAGGATCATGAAAGGAACTATGATACTCATGATTTGGAACTGTCAGCCATAGTGCATGTCCTGAAGATGAGGAGGCACTACCTTATGGGGAAAACATTTGAGTTGAGTATAGACCATAGTGTTCTGAAATATTTGTTTGGATAACCAACTTTAAATGCCAGGAAAAGAATATGGTTGGAATTCCTCAGTGAATATGACTTCGATATAAAGAATACCAAAGGTAAAGAGAACAAGGTGGTTGATGAACTCAAAAAAAAGGGTGCATGAGATGAATGCTACAACCATTAGAATGTATCAAACACATTTGAAAGACAAAATTCTAGAGGCTGCAAAATCAGATCAACAATACATGGGAATACAAGAAAAATTTCAGCAAGGTAACTTACAATATAAAACAAAGGACTATAAGCTGGAAAAGGATGAAATTCTCATGTACAAGGGCATAATTTTGTGCCAAATTATCAAGAATTGAAAAATATGATATTAAAAGAAATGAATAATGTGCCTTATGTTGAGCACCCAGGTTACCAGAAAACTATTGCAGTGATCAAGAGCCAATATTATTGGCCATTCATGAAGAAAGAAGTTGTTGATTTTATTTCTAGGTGTTTGGAATGTAAAATGGTCAAGGATGAGAATATACACCCAATTGGTTTGCTACAACAATTGCCCATTTCTGAGTGGAAATGGGAAGTTGTAACAATGGATTTCATCATCAAGCTTCCCAGAAAAAACAAGGAGCATGATTCCATCACGGTGGTGGTGTATAAGCTTACTAAAGATACCCATTTTATTCCAATAAAGCTCACTCATAAGGAAGCTATCATTGTTGATATTTATAAGAGAGATATTTCTAGGCTACATGGTGTGCCTAAGACAATTGTATTTGACAGAGATACTAAATTTACATCAAATTTTTGGAAGGGATTATTCAAGGGATTTGGAACAAATCTGAATTTTAGCACAACTTATCATATAGAGTCAGATGGGAAAACAGAAAGGGTAAATCAAGTGATAGAAGAAATGCTAGGGATATATGTGATGGATAAACCATCAAAATGGGAGGATTATTTTCATTTGGCAAAGTTTTCTTACAACAATGGATATCAAACATATCTAAAGATGAGCCCATTGGAGTAACTTTATGGAATAAAGTGTGACACCCCAATGATATGGGAAAACCTAGCAAACATAACAATGGTTGGACCAGAATTACTCAGGGAAATGGAATAGCAGATGGTGAAAATAAAATAGAATTTAAAGGCTACCCAGGACAGGAAACAAATCTATGCTGATAAAGGTATAACTCATAGACATTTTAAAGTGGGTAACCATGTGTTCTTAAAAGTAAAGGCTAAGAGAATTTCCCTGAAGTTGGGAAATTGTTCAAAGTTGGTAGCTCGTTATTGTTGGTTGTTTGAAATACTGGAGAGGATTAATCCTATCAAATACATGATTTCCTTACCTGCATCAACGTGTATTCATAATGTATTCCATGTATCATTGCTTAAAAGGTATGTTCTTGATGCTAAACATGTCATTGATTGGAATGTGATTCAGGTGGAGAAAGAAGGAGACTTTGAAGTTTATCCTGTATGCATATTGGATTAGAAATTCAAGATACTTTGGAATCGATCAATAGGATTGGTAAAGGACCAATGGAACTATTACGGTCCTGAGGATTCAACCTAGGAACATGAGGATGCTACTCGGGAAAAATAACCACATATTTTTGAAGACTTTTGAAGTTTTGTTTGTACATGTGTATGTAATGAATCGAGGACAATGCATAGATAAGGGAGAGGGGAATATAATACCCCTAGGATGAACACCATTGTAAATATAAATGTAATTGTACATATAGGCTAGTGAGCTAGGATATTGAAAGTTGAGTGAGCCTATTTTTGTAAAATGTAATCAAACTCAGTTTTTAATGAAAACACATCAATGTTGTAGACCAACCAGGTAAAAGAGTATGGGGGGATAAACTCCACTAGTATGGGAAATGGGGAGGATAAGATTCTAGGGAAAAGGGGACAATATAAGGGGCTTAAGGTAAAATGAATATTTTATTAATATTCCTAAAAATACAAAGGATAAACTATGGATATAAAATATATCCTAAGTTCTAAATTGGGAAACATATCCCATGTGGGCCCAAGCTAATTTCCAACATGACAAGTGTCAAGTTGGGAACATGAAAATATAATTGGGTGGATTTAGTCCATTTGGATTTCATTCCATTATCATTATTCTTAACATCACCCTCTCTTACAAAAATAAAGGGGTACTAAGAAAAATAAAAGTTTGACACTTGTGCCATGTCAACAAGGAGAAAGGGGTACTAAGAAAACAAAGAGGTTGAAATATTTGCACACCCAGCATGGGTAACACATCACCTAAGAGAAAGGGGTACTATGTAAAATATAATTTCAACACCTATGCCACAAAAAAAGGGTGACACATCAACAAATATAAATGGGTACTAAGAAAAATAAAATTGTTATACGTGTTCCATGTCAACCAAGAGAAAGGGGTACTAATAAAATGAAGAGGTTGAAATCTATGCAAACTCAGCAAGGGTGACATGTCGCCAAAGAGAAAGGGGTACTAAGGAAAAGATAAGTTCAACATATATGCAACATGAGAAAGGGTGACACACCAATAAAGATAAATGGGTAGTAAGAAAGATAAAAGTTTGACACCCCACACCCATGCCATGTCAACACGAAGAAAAGGGTATTAAGAAAACGAAGAGGTTGAAAGCTATTCCTAATCAACAAGGGTGACACGTGACCTAAGAGCAAGGTGTACTAAGGAAAATATAAGTTCAACACCTATGCCACACAAGAAACAATGATACACCAACAAAGGTAAAGGGGTACTAAGAAAAATAAAATTTTGACACCCGTGCCATTTCAACAATGAGAAAGGGGTATGTTGACTGTCAGAATGACCCGTTCAATCAAATGAGGGAAAATGCCCGATGGTAGGTCCCAATTAGACCCTCTTTTGTTTGGAATAACTTTCTTGACTAGATTTTGGCCTAGTTACCAATTTAACTAATATAGTAACTAAATATGAATATGAGAACCGAAGCGTCTCAGATGAATTAAAACTAAAAATCCTAACTAACTAATTCTAAGCTAAGATGAATGACTACAATTATAAGATGCAGTCTCTATTTAATTCTAAGATAACATATCCTAATCATGGGAAAACTAAAATGGATGAATACAATGAAATGTTTATATATATATATATATATATATATATATATATATTAAGTAAAAAAGTAGAACCTGCTATATTAAGTTATCAGAGAAATATTGACAAAATACACAGAGATATAGTTTTGAGCCACCAAAAATGTTGTCGGTTTACCGGAAATCGGCACAGTTTGGAAAATTGTTTTTCCCTTTGTCCTTCCCGAAGGAAACCAGGACAGATGGCCATAGGTCAAGTGAAAATGTAGCAATAGCATGATTAAACATAAAACAAACTAGCATAGGAGAACCTAGATACCCGGTGACCTGTCGCCCTTGCCTGTCTGCCATGTGGACCTGGCTAGGATGGTGAATGGTTGCGCATAGAATGGACATTTCCTCTTTGCTGGAGCATTGGAGTACACGTCAAGGAGCAAGTCCAGGCGACGTCCCTTGAGAAGGGCTCTATGCTCCTGGTCTGCCATGTGGCCTTGGAGTTTGAAAACCAGAGCCAATGATCTACATGGAGGAAAGGGCCATGCAAGTCATTACCTGTGTCGTCGAAGATTACGTTCCCTGCTTCCACGTTCATCCCAACTCTGGCTTCGACCTCAAACAGTTCTGCATCGGCTGCTTCCTTCTTCATCCATGGTCTAGTCTCGTCCGCGCTCCCTCTGGCGCAAGTCTTGTCCCGAGCTTCATCCTCAATCGTTGCCTGCTCAACATGGCTGGTGGAGATGTAGTCACCCGTCCATGGTATCTCCTCAACGATGCACACAGGGAAATCTTCTACCGTCTCGTCTCTAAGACCGCTTCCAACCTAGGAGTCTGGCACCATGGCTTGGGGTTCTAGGGTGGTCATGAATTCCTCCAGGAATGGCGCTTCTTCAACATAGCAGGTAGGAAACTCATCTGCAGCGCCACCCTCTAGCCTGCTTCCAGGCTCAATTTCCATGGTTTGACTGCTACGCTCTGTCCTAGTCTCAATAATAATGGCATGCAGAGCCAATTGGTCAGCACAAGCCCTCTTCCGGAGAATGTAGGTCGCCATCGACATAGCGTGCTCTAGTTTCTCCCTCCTTTGCCTCTATTCTTTGTGGGTGTACCAGGCTGAGCCACGGCGAGGCCTACCTCGCTTCATGGTCATGGTTTTTGAGTGGTATATAACAATGCAGAGAGGATGCAACAAAACGAGAGTGAGCCAAGACGATCAGGAACCAGAGATGCACCAGATCTCCCAACCGATGGGGAGGCCCAAAATGAGAGCAAACCAGCTCTGTCCAGGCACTCGAAAATACAAATTGCCAAAAACTGGATTCGCTTGTCTATCCATAGACCCTGTCATGTTGAGTGCAATATGAGTGAGAGTTTTCACGCGAGGGAGGAGTCCCTCCTCCGTATAGCGGCTGTAATGGCCGGCTACCATCGTAAATGCAGAGAGGTTGGGTGATGGCCATCAACATTTATGTTGTGGCTCAATGCAGAGCCAGGTGGCGAGGTATTGTTGCATGTCACCCCATCCGGGGATGAAATGTTTCTATTACTTGCATAGAAGGAATTCATAATATAGGTAACATGAAATTTTAACAACATGACTAGTTAGAATCAAGTAATTGATTAGTTAAATGCATCATATTATCTCTATACTCACTTTCAAAATCAGGGTAACTGTGAATAATCAGAACATTAATTCAAAAATAATTCATAAACCAACATTGAAATACTACAATAATATACATGCATAAATTGAATAATCACATTTATATATATCAACACCATAATCTCCAACAAAATGTCTTCAAGTTCACATTAAATTGCTGTAAAAATATTGTCTTCCTAAATTCAGTAACCCAAAGCCTCTTCTTATGGACAATCCTCCCTTTTATAATTATGGGTGACTGTTTACATCATCATCTTTGCAATCATGAAATCAGAGAAGTTTCACAAAAAGACTCTTCATATTCTGAATCTAAAAATAATATTACAATAAATGAAGAATGAAACATCTAGGAGAAGTTGTGAAATTTGCAAGCATGAGCTTCCCCGTCAGTGTATATGATCCTCATGTTATTTCCGAAGAGAATGATCTCTCATTATGATTTCGAGTCTACTTGATTGTAATATCTCCAATACTAATTCTGCATTGAAAATTTTTGTGGATACTTCTTGGTATAACTGCTCTATTACGTCGTTGACAAAGAATTGGATTTTGTGGGTGATCCAAGAAGGTCTCAACAAGTGTTCTTCAATTGATTCGTTCTCAAATTGATGTAGATTATGAATGTTCATCTGGATGGTTTTCTTGTTTTCCTCCACCTCAGCCATTATTGTGTTGGCAGATGTTTCTTTTTCGATGGATAACATTGGCCGCATTCTTGCTTCTTTCATGAGGTCGTTTGAACTATTCCACATCTTTGCACAAGTGTTAACTTCAATCCTCTAGGTGACCTACACACTCAATGAGAGAGGTTTTCAAGTGTCAAAGAGCATCTGGCATCTAATTTTTTCCCTCTTGGAATATACTAGGAACATGGTAGGGGGATATTTTCATATATCCTTCCAACTGAGAATTTCCTCCAAGGCTTCTCCTACTTTCTGATGCCTTTCTTGATTTTCTACCAATATTCTCTATAGCCTGAGTTGTTCCTCTTGATCAACCCGTATGCTATTTAGTAAATCAAGGAGTTGATTCTTTCCTACTACAAGTTCTTCACTCTGTACTAATGCATGTGTCTTGATAGATTATATAGTACATGTTGATGCCCTAGTATCTTCTATATTTTCCTTGAGTTTCTTCTTCTAACTCATTATCATGGGTGTCCCATTTGATTTTCATCCTTTTCTCCAATTCTACATCCATTTGGTCTCTTTATCCGTGCATATCTCTATTCATCATTTATGTATTGATATTGTTCGTTGCTTTTGCGGATTTATGGAAATCTATATTAAGATTGTATTTCACATCTCTCAACTTTGTCACCAGTTTAATGAACCTATTTTTAGTAGTGTTGATGGCATTGGTTACCTCGAGGACATATGAGTCATTTATTCCTGCAAAATCATGGAGTGGAGAGGCCGCTTGAATCACGTTTTCTTCAGGATCAGGACCTGCTTTCCATTCTAATACCCTCCTTACAGATGACTTAGACATCGTGTCTTCTCCTATTTTCCTCTTGGTCCATATCTTCTCAGTAATTCTTGTCCTATTATCATAATAGTAGTCCCCAATGGCTACTACAAATCCTCGAAATTCAGGGCTTGAGAGGAGAAAGAGGAATCTCCTAGAATAATACTTATGGGAGTGTATTCTTGAGGGGGTACATTCACAATTCCCATATTGGGCGTTGATGGAGAGATAAGGGTCTGGCTTAAATTATGAAATTTTTGTTTCTTCAACATGTCATCCGTCTTCTTCTTATATTTAACTTCATTATCTACCCATTTTCCCTCTACCTCATCAACTGATCTCTTGGCTTTTGCTTCAGTAACCAATATTTTTTCTTCTTTCTCATCAACCAATTTCTTGTCTTTGGATTCTTTTTCTTTATTATTTTGGATCACATCCTGTTGCACCATGTGATCATGCTATTTTATACTCTTTGCCTCCTCATCTTGCCTTCTCTAATATTTTTTCTCCACTTGGAGTATTTTTTGTTCCAACTTTTCTTCCTTCCTGGATTTCTCTTGTTCTCTAGTGATGTTAGTGCCCTGCTCTTTCCAAAGAAATATTTGGAGTTGGTTTAGAATTACCCTCTTGATCTCTTCTTTTTCATGTTCAAGTCCCCAATTGGAAGTATCATGGGGTAAGTTATGCAAGATTTCATCACAAGAGAGGATTCCCTTAAACTTGACCTCTTCAAAATTGACCACATGGATGCTGGAATGGGTGAGACCAATAGACCTGGCATGGATGATTGTAATATCATGAGGATCATGGCCGTTGGGCTCTCCTAGGAATAGGATTAACTCTTGTAGGGAATCTTCTTCTTTCCTTGCGTGTTTTCCATTGGAAATAGTGTAAATTCCAATGTGGATAGGGAAAAATGGCCAAAGATTTTTGTTGCTAATTTGCAATAGTGCAGTGACTCATGAACCCATGGCTTGGTATGAAATATCCCTCATAAACAAATGGTCTAGGGAAAAGTAGGGTAAAATGTGTGGGGCTCCAGTGGTTCCATACACCATGATATTTGAATAATATTTAAATAGGAACTAGTCAGCTACCCCTTTCATCCCACTCTTGGCTTCGAAGGAAATTTTGTTTCTTGGGAAACCAAACAAAATAGAGTGAAAAGGGGCTAGGAAGAGATTGCATATGTCATAAAAGTATTTATTGTAATTAATTCTCCATAACTCAGAGCAATATACATGGATGGGGGGTTGGTTTTGGTCCTAGTTCAATCCCAAGACAACAAATTGTACAGAGGAGAAGATGTCATCAATCATGTAGGTCTATTGGAATTAATAAGACAACTGAGAGGGGGGGTGAATCAATTGTTACTGTTATTAAATATGTTTATGCCTATTAAAATATTATTAATCTTCTCCAAGTGATCATCAATATTATGCAAGACATGAACAATAGAAATAACAAACATCAATCACACATATGATATACACAGAGACAGATATTCACGAGGAAACCCATAAAGGGAGAAAACCTATTCTTCTTCGAATGATAGGAAATATTTTAAGTTATGTACATCATATTTCTTTGAGAACCAACTCAAAATGAGGCTACAACATCTTCTTTAACAAGATGCAACTTGTTGAGATCACCAACTCTCTAGTTTCTCTAGCACCCACTAGAAGGAAGCACCAACTCCCTGAGTGTTCCAGCACCAACTGGATGGAAGCACCAACTTCCAGTCACACAAGAACCAACCTGTATAACAGAGAACAATGGTTCTCCCTTGCACTACCCTACCACCCTATCTTTTCTGGCTGCAACCATATGGAAGCTACAAATCCCAGTCTCATCATTGTTCTTCTACACTACTATGCTCGACCTACATCAATGTCTTCCTGCTTGCATCTTCTTGTGCTTAAGTTATCGTTCAGTCTGATGTTTTCACCATTTCTTCTCTGTCCAACTTATGTTCTTCATCTCTACATTTTATCCCTCAATTCATGCTGTGAACTTAATTTCTTACAGTTCGACTAATTTTTACATAGAAACCCTGCCTATGTCATGACATCTTTCGTTTATTCATGCCCTCATCATTGGTTACTCTCTGAATCTCCAACGCCCATGTCAAGAATCTCAAAAACGCTCAGGAATCATGATTCCAACGCTCAAGAACAATGATTCAGTTAATGTAACTGAATCGTAACTGATCAAGAAACCACAAAGTGAATCTATAACCCTTCGATCAGATTTTGTTTGATCAACACCGTTGGATTATACATGTAGAGTCTTTTTGAATTTTCAATGCGTAACCTCTAAGGTGAACCTTGGAAAAGCTATCTCCTTCCCCAATCTTCCACTGATGTGACCTTGGGTGATGCTCTCATGTGACCACGTGATTGTGGGCATGGCCAAAGGTGGTTTGAGGGAAATCCACTTTTCACCCTGCAATTCACTACAGAGCTCCACGTATGCCTTTGGTGATATCGTGGTTTTGATTGCGGCCCGCTCATGAAGAATTAAGACGCAAGCATGTTCTGACCCCGCAATGTGATGGGACCGTCGATCTCATGATCTTGACGATGCTCTTGAACGAATGGTTCAGATCTATCCTCTCAAGTCCACGGACTAGATCTAGCCTTCCTGAATCAACAACTATGATTTACTTCGTGATCCGGGCTCCGAGAGTTTCAAATCTCAAACCCTGCTTTCCTCCATATGCCAATATTCCAGAGTCGATGATCTGTGAACACATGTCCTTCTTAATCGATGGTTCTACCTTCACTTCGGGTATTTGACCTTTCAACCAGATCAACGATTCTTCGACCCCTTTCTCGATCAACGGTCAAGATCTCCTTCGGGTCTCCGGACTTTTGAAATATCAAATCTCAAACTAACGCTCTAGATCAGACGACCCAGATTCACTTCAGACGATCTTATTCTTGAGATCTTCTTCAGATCATCTGATGACTGAGATCTACTTTAGATGATCTGATGGTCGAGAATGTATTTCAACTCTCTGGATCTCCGGGCTTCGGGGATTTCAAATCTCAAACTAACGCTCTCGATCAGATGGCCCAGATTCACTTTGGACGATCAAACGCTTAAGATCTTCTTTAGATGATCTGATGACTGAGATCTACTTCGGATGATCCGATGGTTGAGAATGTATTTTGGCTCTTCGGCTCTCCGAGCTTCAGGGATTTCAAATCTTGAACTGAAAATTTTGAAGTGAGATTTTTCCGGAGCGTATTCTCCTCACATCTTTAGACCCGAAGTGAATAATGTTCATTTGATAAAGATCTTAGATCAACGACTAGATTTGTATGCGATGCTTCTTTGCCTTGGTTTAAATCCAACGACCCTCCAACTTTGCTTATCCTATCCTTCCACTTTAGAATGATTTGACGACTGACGAAAATTCGCATAGTTAAGATCTCAAATCTTTTACCTCAATCATCCTATCCTTCCACTTAATTTGATCCGACGACTAATGGGTATTCAGATAATCGAATTCTCATATTTTTCATCTTATTATTTCCTTCCACTAAAAAGTGATCCAACGGTCGACGGGTATTCAGATAATCGAATTCTCAACTGTTTTTCCCTGCTTATCCTATCCTCCCACTTAAAGTGATCCAACGGTCGTGAAGACACTCGAAGAAGATCAACGATCAAGGATGATTGTGGAACCATAACTTGCGAGTGATTTAACTCTTTACCCAAGCTCCGCAATTTGAAGTTGTGTGTTTGTTGGTGAGTCAACCATAGTCATCGATATTTGAAGCTATAAGATCTGATGGTCTTGACTAATTGCGGGATTGGAAATAGCACGAAGTCTAATTCTCCTTTCACTCTCCAAAATCTATCCCTGTCATAGATTTTGCGATTTCACATCTGACAGTCATGACTTGATCCAATTTAATATGATCGTTTGTTGGATCAACCACATTCATCGATATTTGAGTTTATGAGATCTGATGATCTAGACTGATTGTGGGATTGTAACTAGTGAGTCATTTAATTATTCTTTCGCTCTCCGCAATTCATCCATGTCATTGATCTGGTGATTGTGCATCAACAGTCTTGAATCGATCTGATTTTTGACTAATCCTCTAACAATTCTTCTAAGATTCACCGCACCATCTCTTCTGAGCTTTGATCTCTGCATATTGTTCGCTTCTCCTCCTGAGCTTATGCTTTTCCTGTTTTCCATCGTTGATGTTGTTATTTCTATCAATGACAAGCACACTCTTCCTGTAAAACATGCCAACAATATCCCCCTTTGGCATTGATGGAAACCCTAAAAGGATGCACTATTCTTCTTAGACCTCCAATTGTAGCATCCAGGCCACACCTTTTCTCCTCCTTTGACATCAATGTCAAAGAAAACATGCTCCCCCTGAGTTGTTGCAGTAATTTTTTGGAGGTATCAAATATTCGACCAACACATAGTCCCCCTGACAGGATGAACTCTCTTAGGTGAGAGAAGAGATGACACCTAGGTTCTGACGAAGATATTCAAATGGTGTCTTGGCTAGGGGTTTAGTAAAGATGTTTACAATTTGTTCTATGGAAGGAATATAATTCAGTCGAACAACTCTGTTTGTAACCTACTCTTCGAGAAAATGATACTTTATTGGTATATGCTTTGTTTTTTAATAGAGAATAGGATTCTTGGAGACACTAATGGCACTGGTGTTATCACGGTGAAGTGGAATTGGATCAGTATAAGTTACCTTCAAATCTGCAAGAGTTTGTATCATCCATAAAATTTGAGTGCAACAAGTAGCAACAATAATGTACTATGCCTATGTAGTTGATAATGAAATAGATCCCTGCTTCTTACTAAGCCATGCTACTAACGAATCACCTAAGAAGAATTCACCTCCATTGGTTCTCTTTCTCTCATCCAAATAGCTTTCCCAATCAACATCTGAATATGCAGTTAATTGAAAATTCTGATTTCTAGGATACCAAAGACCATAAATCATTGTACCCTTGAAATATTTGAATATCCTCTTGACAGCTTCTAAATGACTTTGTTTAGGAGAAGACTGATAACAATCTACCATTCCAACAACTTGCATTATATCAGGACGGGATGTTGCGATGTACAAAAGATTACCTATCATTGATCGATATGCTCTTTGATCAACATCAGGTGAAATATCATCTTTACTAAGCTTGCAACAAACCACCATAGGTGTGCTCACAGGTGTAGAATATTCCATCTGAAACCTCTTTAACATCTCTTTCAAATACTTTTCTTGAGAGATAAATATCCCTGCATAACCCTGATTGATTCGTAAAACAATAAAATATGACAGTTCTCATATCATGGACATCTCAAACTCAGTCTACGTTGAATTAGTAAACCACTGAACTGAAAGGTCATTAGTACATCCAAAAATAATGTCATCTACATAAACCAAAACAACTAATAAATCATCACCTTCATACTTAATGTATATATTACTGTCAATAGTACCTTTCTTTAACCCTTTGTCCTGTAGAAATTGTCCAATCTATAACACTAGTCTCATGGTGCCTGTTTCAGTCCATATAATGCCCTTTTCAACTTACAGACATAGTCATGATTATCTGTCAGTGAAAATAATTCAAGTTGCTCCACATATACATATTATTCTAGATCTCCATTAAGAAATGTTGACTTAACATCCATCTACTGTACTTTAAAGTTCTTATGACATGCATAGGAAAGAAACATTATGATGGCTTCCAATCTTGCCATTGGTGCAAAGGTTTCATCAAAATCATGTACTTCAACTTGTGCATACCTCTTATAGACCAATCTGGATTTATTCCTAACAATTTGTCCTTGTTCATTCATTTTGTTCTTAAACACCCATTTGGAGCCAATTACATTCTTATTTGCAGGTCTAGGAACAAGCTCCCAAGTATTGTTCTTCTCAATCTGGTCCAGTTCCTCATTCATTGATTTTAACCAATTTGCATCTTTACTGGATTCATTAAAGTTCTTGGGTTCCACCATGGATATGAAGGCTATATGTGATTGCTCGGTGTCTTTGATTATCATTCTCCTAGTTTGTACACCTTTGTCTTTATCACCAATTATCTAACTTGCAGGATGATTCTTTTGAGTAATTCCGGAGGAAGAATTTGATGTTGTCTATTGATTTGAGTCTACCTGAGTATTTGTATCTTCATCTGAATCAGATTATTCTTTTTCTGATTCTTGGACCTGTTCATCTTCAACTTCAACTATATCCTTTGTTGTTGATTCAACACTGTTTACATATTGTACCAGTATTTCTTCATCATCTTTTATGTTAATAAAATCAACCAAATTATGAAGCCTCTTATTATAACATTTGTATCCTTTACTTTTTGTAGCATACCCTAAGAATATACCTTCATCATCCCTGTCATCATGTTTTTCTGATTTTCATCATTATTCTTGATATAACACTTACTCCCAAAGACATTAAAATGCTTGATTGAAGCAGGTCTTCCAAACCATAGTTCATAAGGAGTCTTGTCACTTTGTGGCTTGAGATGAGATTTTTTAAGAATATATACAATTGTATGAATTACTTCTACCCAATATGTCTGAGCAATATTCTTTTCATTCATCATTGATCTTTCCATCTACTGAATTGATCTATTCTGCCTCTCAACTACTCCATTTTGTTGTGGAGTCCTTGGAATAGTATACTTTCTTTTGATCCCATGTTTATCACAAAAATATTTGAAGTCTCTTGAAATAAACTCTCCTCCTCTATCGGACCTTACCTCCTTCAATCGTTTTCCTATTTGATTCTCAGTCAGAGCCTTAAACACTTTGAATTTTTCAAATGCTTTAGATTTTTCTTTCAGAAAGAAAACCCATGTAAGTCTAGAATAATCATCAATAATAAACATGAAATAATTTTCTTTTCCTGTACCTTCCTTCCTTTATGGTCCACATAAATCCATATTTACTAACTGAAGAGGTTTCTCTGTTGATGCAAAGTTCTTAGATTTAAACTGTTGTTAGGACCCTACAATGTACCTTTTTTCTCACACTTTTTGCTACCATTACATCCTTTTTTCTCTCCAAAGGTATATAACGTCTCTTCTCTTTACTATATGTTTAATCTGTTTCGCATATAATTTTACATTACTGTCATACTTAACCGTTGATCAAAAATATATAAGTGCTGAAACAGTTCAAACTGCAGATTAGAATCGAGGCTTGTTGCTGAAACAGTCAAAGCACGCAAACCCTGTGGCTGAAATAGTCTGTGGTCTATGATGCTGAAACAACAACTCACACAGAAGAAGTTGTTACACTCTATGTGGTCTACAATGCCGAAACAACAACACAAAGATGTTACACTGACCACAACAGCCGCACCTTGAGCCATAATTAACCATCGCTATTGCGTGAGACCACGTTGCTGAAACAGTCAGAACCCAAATCTCGTTGCTGAAACAACCCACGATTTGCGATGTTGAAACAACATACAACAACAGTAACAAGAAGTTAAATAAGGAAGCTATTACTCCAGCCACAACAACAACACCTCACTCAACACCTTTTCAACTATTGTAATAACATTCTATTACAGGAGACCAGGATATCCTACTCCAGTATAGAGATTTGATCTGCCTAAGAATAGGATTCAGATGTGCACATGAAATTTGATGATCAAATTGTATCGAGGGGATTCTCCTCTTTAAATAAGAGGAAATCATCATTAGAGAGGACCTTCTTTTTGGCTAAGAAAGGATTTATAGAGAAGGACGTGTTTTATTTTAGATTGTAATATGACACAGTTGACAGATGAATAAAAGATTGTTCTGAGCATTTTTCTCTAATTCCTTTCATTCCAGGGGAATCTTGTGAGAAGGGAGGGCCCACCTTCTTCACAAGATTCAACCATTAGCTTTGTAGTGTGTTAGTGTTATTTCTGTTCATGCCTTGATTAAATTCCGTTTTGCTGAAACACTACTTTACTGAACTCTGTCATGCTGAAACTTTGCTTTATTGGTTGTTACATTGTTTTCATATAATTCATGCTTGGGTAACTGTTAATCATTCTAGTTAGCAATCCTGTTTGGTGAATTTATGAAAGTGTGATAATCAGGGACAGGTGCTGAAGATTCCTGCTTGGGGAATAGGGTCTTGTTCTCTGTTAGAGATACTTAGCCTTCAGTGTGTGTTAATTATTTCAATTAGCAATGAGTTCATGAAAGTGTGATGATCAGAAACAGGTGCTGAAGATTCCTGCTTGGGGAATAGGGTCATGTTCTCTGTTACAAGATAGTTGGTCTTTCCTTTTGCAGTATCTTGTTGTTATTTTCTTAAATGTAATCCAGGATTCTTTGGATAATTATGTCTTTAACTTTGAACTCTGCAATAGGTAGGTTGCTTTCCTATAATTTAAAGTAGAACTTCAGTTTGTTCAAGGCAAAGTGTGATTAATGTATTTTTACTACAACTCTAGATTTCTTTTGAGATTGAGCATATACAGTGTGTGATTACCTTTGAAATAAACATACTTCCCTGGGTTGACAATTTATGTAGCACTTGATTGTTTAGTTAAATAAGCAATTATAGGGATCAACATTTTGGCACTGTTGTTGGGGAAGGTAATTATAGATTTCAAAAGAACTTATGATTTTTTAGATACAAGGATTGCATGAGAGGATGCAGAGACCCCAAAGACACTGACCCTACAGGTGGCATGGGTAGAGGAAGAGGAGGAAGAAAGACTTATATTGACGAGATTATATCAAAGTATGAATCTACCGCTCAATGACCAAACCCTCGGAAACCAAAATCCCAACCTTCATTTCAAGCAAACTTTGAAACGGGGAAAGAGGTTTGGAGTCCTGAGACAGTTGAGAAACCAGCAAGAAACATTGAGGATAGAGCAAGTGTAGTAGGGGAGAAAACAGAAGAAAACATGGATGAGTACAATGAAGAATTTCATCATGAAGAATAGGCAGGTCCTGAAAGAGAGGTAAATGATGAAAACTATTTTTCCACGTTAGGATTTCCTATTGGTGATCTTCCTAGAGAGGTAGTGCCCATGAAGAACATTCCACTCTCAGCACTACCTAACTTTCATGGTTTGTCTTCAGAGGATCCTGATAAATTCCTTTTTGAGTTTGACATATTATGCAGAAGTTATGATTACATTTCCAATGCTCAAAAATTAAAGCTATTTCCAACAACATTGAAAGGAAATGCACTAATATGGTTCATGAGCCTTGGAGGCCATGTAATCACAACATGGGACCAAATGAAATAGAAATTCCTACATAAATACCAGGACTACTGCCGAACAAGAGAAAAAAGGGAAGAACTATTTAAGATGATACAGAAAGAGGATGAAAATATGGAGGACTTTGTAGAAAGGCTACAGTATAATCTACAAAGATCCAGTCACCACGATGTAAGTAAAGATATTCTTAAAACAATATTATTAAAAGGAGTAAGGGATGACTTTCTAGATATGTTGAATATGTTTGGAAAAGGGGACATATCTAAAGAATCATACGATGAAATTGTTAACCTATGCAAAAGATGTTCAAGAGGAGCTTCAAGGAATAGATCAAATAGCAGGGATACCACATTTTCAAGAGTCCAAAAATCAGCCAGTGGGGGAGCAACAAGCGCTGAAATAGGTAATTTACTCGAAGGTTTTAAAATTGAAATGTTAAGCTCTTTTGCCTCACAAATTGATACCCTGCAGATTCAAAAGAAGCAAGCCGAAGTAGAAGCAGCTCTGTCCATCTTTTGTTCTAAATGTAGAAACAAGCACCCATGAAGGGAATGCCCATTGGACAAAAAGCCAATCTACACCATCTGTGATAAAGATCATGAAACTCAACAACGTCCTTCTTTACCAGGGATCAAGGCAGCATTACAACCAACTGATGAAGAAGTTGAAGCTGTCTATCTGTTGACATAGAGAAGGCAATGGCAACCGCGGGGACAATGTATGAATCCTAACATGCCATTTACATCTTCTAATCGTTGGAATAACTATCCTTCTTTTAATCAAATGAATTACCCTCCCTATGATCAAATGCAATACCTAAATAAAATGAATTACCCACCCATGCAACAAACTAACCCACCCTTTGTTGATCCGTCAATGTGGACTCCTTGGCCTCCACAACAACAACAACCATATCAGAACCAATGGAATCCAAATTGGAGAGGACAACAACCCCCCTTCCCAAATCAATTACCTCAATCACAATTTTTTCAACCACTCTCCTTACCATCAGGTACCCCACCAAACAATCAAATAATGAGGCCCCAACTACCTGTAGAACCTAACCCTAACCCCAATAATAAAGCTGTGCAGTGCATTGATATTCATAACCAGCCTACATTTTCTCTTCTCCCTGCGCAATGCAACGATATTCATTTATGATCAGGGAGAATAGTAGAACCTATCATAGTTGATGTTACCTCTTCTGATAAAGAGGAAACAAAAGAGCATGATGTACCTGAAGAGGTACAATCATTCTCTAACACTGCTGCTGAAATAGCAAAACCACCATTTCCTGAGCGTTTAGCTTTGACTAAAACGCCTAAGCCACCGGCTTTCAATATTCTGGGGGAATTACAAAATATTTATGTCAAAATCCATCTATTACAAGCACTCCGAGATGTACCAATTTATGCTAGGACTATGTGAGACATTTGTGTTAAGAAACCTGGTAGGAAAATTAAGGATCCCCTCACAGTCCATGTCATGGGTGACTTGTCTGCACTAATGTCAGGTAAAGTTCCCCCAGTTAAATATGGTGATCCCGGTTACCCTACCGTCTCAGTACAAATTGGAAAAATGATAATCCCTCGAGTCCTGGTAGACTTAGGTGCCTCTATCAATATTATGACTCTGGAAAACTCACAACTGTTACAACTGCATAATGAAATCAGAGACACCCCAACTATCCTAGAATTAGCTGACGGTTCTACAATCAAACTGGAGGGAGTCATTGAATACCTAATTATCTCAGTGGAATCATGGAATTATCCAGCTGAATTTGTGGTATTACAACCTAAAACAAAGTTGGGGGGCCACCCTCTAATTTTGGGCAGGCCTTGGTTAGCCACAACATATGATTTTATCAACTATAGATCAGGATCAATGACAATTTCCAACGGTTATGAAACCAAACAGCTTACCCTCTACCCTCACACTACACCGTTGATTAATAATGATAATTTTGTATGGGTAGACTTTGATGATCAACTTACTCAACCCATCTTGACTATCGGACAAGCCTTAATCCTTAAAGATACCACCGAGGATGAAGTAATTAATAATTTTATTTGTGAACCCTCCTCTGTGACTCCAGAAACTCATAACCAACTAGCTGCATTGTTGGAGTCAGATAATCAGGAAAACCTTAACTCTGAAAACCCATCTCAAACATCTGTCACCATCTCTTCTAAAAGCATACCAGTAGAAATTGAACCTGGAAAAACACTGAACATAAACCCTAACCTAACAGATGTTGAAACACAACAATTAATGAAGTTACTTCTTGAACATAAATAAGCATTCGCATGGGACTATACAGATATGAAAGGAATCTCTCCCGAATTATGTACTCAACGTATATATATCAAGGAAGATTGTCGACCGATCTGCCAATCTCAACGACGAATGAACCCTAATTTAAGAGAAATCCTTAAAGAAGAACTTCAAAAATTGCTCAATGTAGGGTTTATATATCCTATATCAGACAATGAATGGGTTTCCCCATTGGTAATAGTTCCTAAGAAAAACAGGAAATGGAGAGTATGTGTGGACTATAGAGCCTTAAATAAAGCTACTCAAAAAGATCACTTTCCATTACCATCAATTGATCAGGTGTTAGACAGTTTGTCAGGGAAGAAATTTTTCTCCTTTTTAGATGGTTTTCGTGGGTATAATCAGATCAAAATTGCACCTTAGGACCAAGACAAAACCACTTTTACCAGCCCTTGGGGAAATTTCGCTTATAGAGTTCTCCCATTTGGACTATGTAATGCACCAACAACCTTTAAAAGAGCAGTTATAGGAATCTTTTTTGATATGCTTAATGACTCTATGGAAATTTTCATGGATGATTTTACCCCTTATGGTGTTTATTTTCAGGAAGCACTACAAAACCTTGAGAAAGTACTTAAACGATGTATACAAGCCCACCTCTCCTTAAGTACATAAAAATGTCATATGATGATGAGTGAAGGAATAGTGCTTGGACATTGTATCTCATCTCAAGGAATTCAGGTGGATCCATCCAAGATACAAGTCATTAAAGATCTTCCTACTCCCAAAACCCAAACAGAGGTAAGAAGTTCTCTAGGATATGCTGGATACTACAGAAGATTTATCAAAAAAAATTCCAAAATAGCTTCTCCCCTGTTTGTATTACTGATGAAAAATGTTGAATTCAAATGGACTAATTCTTGCCAGGAAGCATTTAATACACTTAAACATCAATTATCTACAGCTCCTATTCTTAGAGGACCTGATTGGACACTTCCCTTTCATATATCCTCTGATGCTTCAGATACTGCAATAGGAGTTTTCTTGGGACAAGAAGAAAATCATCTTCCTTATGTTATTTATTTCATTAGCAAGAATATGACTCCTGCTGAACTTAACTATATAGTTACCGAAAAGGAATTCTTAGCAGTTATCTATGCTATTAATAAACTTTGACATTACATCACTGGCTACTCTACTCTTGTCCATACTAATCACTCAGCTATCAAATATCTAATGAACAAACCTATCACAAATGCTAGAGTCACTAGATGGTTACTATTATTGCAAGAATTTGATATTACAATTGTAGATAGACCAGGAAAAGAAAATGTAGTTGCTGATTTCCTTTCTCGGTTAACACCTGATGATGATACCCCAGTAGATGATTCATTTCCTGATGAATATATATTTGAAGTATTTGCTCACTCACCTTGGTATGCAGACATCTCTAACTACTTGGTTGCAGGGAAGTTACCACCACACCTATCCCACCAGGAGAAAAGAAGAATCATTCAACAAAGTGCTCGATATAGCTGGATAAGTGGGTGTCTTTTCCATACAGGACTTGATCAAGAAATCCGAAGGTGCATTAGAGAATATGAGGTTTATGATCTACTAAAAGCTTGTCATGATGGCCCTTGTGGAGGGCATTTTGCTGATAAAAGAACAACACATAAAATTCTTAGGATGGGGTATTATTGGCCCTCACTCTTTAAAGATGCAAAGAAATATGTCCGGGCCTGTGATAGATGTCAAAGAATGGGCCAACCTAATCATAGAGATGAAATGTCATTAAACCCCCAGATAGTACTTGAACCATTCGAAAGATGGGCCTTAGACTTCGTAGAACCCATTAACCCCCCATCCAATCAAAAAGTTTACATAGTGGTCTGCGCAGATTATATGACCAAATGGGTGGAAGCTAAAGCACTCCATAGAGTGAATGAAGAAGCAGTTCTAGATTTCCTATTTGAAGACATCTTCATCAGATTTGGAGTGCCGAGAGAATTAGTTATAGATGGAGGACCTCCTTTCACTTCTCATGGTTTTAAATCCACCCTTCAGAAATATCATATTCAGCATAGAATGACTACATCATACCACCCCCAAGCCAATGGACAGGTGGAAAGCACAAATAAAGTAATAGAAGCCATTCTCACAAAAACAATGAAGGAAAACAAAAAGGACTGGTCTCACAGGCTTCCTGAAGCATTATGAGCCTACAGAACTACCTGGAGAAATACTACAAGATTCTCTCCCTATGAATTAGTTTATGGAAAAAGTGTTGTCTTTCCTGTGGAATTTGAAATCAAAACCTTAAGGACTGCTTTAACTGTCAACCTTGATTTGACTGATGCACAGACAGCCAGGTTGCAATAGCTTAATGAATTGGATGAAAAAAGATTAGATGTCATTCATCAGACAACTATGATTCAACAGCAAAGATCAAAATGGCATGACAAAACTATCAAAAATAAGCAATTCCAAAAAGGTAATTGGGCCCTACTGTATGATTCTCAGTTTAAAGAATTTCAAGGGAAACTACGTACAAGATGGCTTGGACCTTACGAAGTAGACACTGTTTTCCCCAATGGAACAGTAAGGCTCCTCACAATCGATGACTCTAAAACACCATTACTTGTAAATAGTCATCGGCTCTATCTGTACCAGCACCCTATTTCCAAAGAAGATTTTAAGGCCACATGTGTGGTAGAATCTCATTACCTCTTTTTAGAGGGGCCTCCCACCCCTCATTGAAATTAATTCTTTTTGAAATTAATTTCCTTAGTATTAGATTAGATTAGATTTAGTCTACTAATAATCTCTGTCAAGAAATGCCATGTTATAATTGATTTTTGCAGATTCTCGATTAAAGAAAAGGCCTACCAAGGAAGGATGATCTTAGTTCAAGAAGAGCCAAGCTTCCCCATTTCTGAAACACCACTTTTCAACAATTCTTCACATTTTCCCATTGCTGACACACCACTGTTCAACAATTTTTCACATTTTTCTCCCATTGCTGAAACACCACTGTTCAACAACTCTTCACATTTTCCCATTGTTGAAACACCATTGTTCAACAATTCTTCACATTTTCCCGTTGTCAAAACACCATTGTTCCGCAATTTTTCACATTTTTATCCCATTGTTGAAGCACCACTGTTCAACAACTCTTCACATTTTCCCATTGCTGAAACACCATTGTTCAACAATTCTTCACATTTTCCCGTTGCCGAAACACCATTGTTTAGCATTTTTTTCGCCCTTCTCCCTGTCGCTGAAACACCACCACTCAGCAACATGTCGCCACTACTGAAACACCACTTCCTCAGCAGTATTCTGCAACATTACTCTTCAACAAACATTTCTCTAGTCTTTCTCTGTTGCTGAAACACCAACTTTTTAGCATTTTCTTTCAATAAGCTTGTGCGCTCTCATACTACATTTTGTCCTTCCAGTCAACAAATCCTTGATACAAATTTCTCTAACAAATCAAAAGTCTCCACCATGGCTACTGCAGAACTATTATGGACAGACACTATATTTTGTTTAAACTATGAATCAAAAGGTAAAGATGAGGTATGTAAACTTTATATGTAAATACAATTGAACTATAGTTAATGAGAAGATCCCAACTCATAATTATCACTCATGTAAAATCATTATGTCAAT
>ML781777.1:561371-583627 GCA_009831015.1 Picea engelmannii
TTACCATCCTTTCGTTGTTTTACCACCATTTGCATGCCTTCACCCGAAAAACTCACTCTCCACAGAAGCGGTTACTCGACTCTCTGACGGTGCATTTTACTGAGTTGTTAGCTATGGGAGGCCTTGTTATACGGTACGAACCTTCCACGACAGCCCTGTTATAACTGTATCCAGAAGTTCATCAAATTTTTCTGCAGGCAGGATGGCTCGGTTATTTCAAGAGGCTCCAAGGATTTGATCAACAACAGGTTCTTCAATTCACTCAAAATATTCAGAAAGATCATTCCATTGTTCAAGGGGCTCGGATTCCAGTTACAGAGGAGGATATAGCGCAGGTTTCGGGTCTCCCTACCAATGGAATTCACTGGTTCAGCCGCAAGCATATCATTCTTAATGCCCAACAGTATTTCCTCTTACCAGGGGAACAAATTGAGCCTAAAGGTCAGGGTGTCCGACTCAACTCATTACCGCCTCCATGGCTGAGAGTTGCAAAGTTTGTCAAGCACTACCTTACCTGTGAAGGCCGATACCAGGTAGTCTACCAGTACGATTTTGTCCTGTTGTCTCATTTAAGACATGCTAGATTGGTAAACATTCCTTATTATCTGCTCAAATGTCTTTAAAATATGTCGCACTACTGTAAAAAGGCTAAAAATACCACCCTTTCCCTCACCCATCATCGTCTCGCTCAACTTATTATCCAAAAGGGTTTTTCCCAACAAAACCCTCCACTAAACAACCCACCCATAGACCCCCAAGAAGCTATTGAAATTCCTGAAAATCTTTAGGAACAACAACCACAAAACCCTCCAGACCCTCCGGAAGTACCTAACAGTCCGCTTACAGACCCAATCAATCCAAGTAACCCCCCTACCATACCAAGCCCGCCCCACATTTTACCAGAATCATCCACTCCTGTCATTCATATCCTTAGCGATGATTTTGAACCAGACAATTCTCCTTGTCCCATCATTGAGGAAAATCCCCCATGCAAACGAAAGAAAATTCCTTTCTTTCCGCCCTTTTTACAAAGAAAATGAACAAGGGCCTCAACAAGAGCAGCCACTATTGCCACTTCCCTAAACCCCCAACCCATTCGGTTAAAACCCCGTACACCTTCAACCTCCCAAATTCTGGAATCTTTACCTATTCCACCCACAGGCACTGAAACACAAGAACCAGAGGCCCAGTATGTTGCGAAATCATCCGTTTCAAATTTAGTAGCTGAAATGCAAGAACCAACTACTCATTCAGTAGCTGGAACACAAGAACTAGTTACTCATTCAGTAGCTGAAACACAAGAACCAACTACTCATCAAGTAGCTGAAACACAAGAACCAACTACCCATTTAGTAGCTGAAACACAAGAACCAACTACTCATTTAGTAACTGAAACATAAGAACCAACTATAGCTGTCACACAAGAACTAGCTACAGCTGAAACACAAGAACCAGCTGCTGATATTGTTACCGAGACACAGGAATCAGATGCCCAAGGTGCTGCAACATTACTTTCGTTACATCAAGAAGCTGAAACACATGAATCGGCTGTCGATCCTGTAGCTGCTCCAAAAGAACCAGCTAGTGTGGTTGTGACTGCTACACAAGAACCAGTCACCCCTCAACCAGAACCAACAATGGCCTCTGTCTTACAAGAAAATGAGTTCCTAAGGTCTGAACTGGAAGCCTACAAGAAAGAGCTAGCCATGGAAAAGGAAGCCTATGAGAAGGAACTTAAATTGTACACCCTAGCTCGCGTAGCAACCATGACAGAGGAAAATACAACAGTGAATCCATGTAGAGAGTATATGTGTAGTCAATGTGGGGACATCTATTATCAAGCAGGCTACAAAGTAATTCAAATTCCAATGCCAGGAGCTTCCCTTGCACCTAAGACTTTTGTAGTCAAAGAAGAACACCCTGCTATTACACAAGAACCAGCAGGACCTTCCAAAATTAAAACTGAACCCTGGCCTACAATAATTGTCATATCTGAAACCCCTGTTTTTGTTAATAAAGTTGTACAAACATTGCTTATTGATGAATCTGCCCCTCCTAGCCAGATCAATACCCACACCTTTGTGGAACAAGCCACTCAGACCCTGCCTCAGCCTATCACTTGCAACGCTGAAACACAAACTCAACCATGGGATGAGCAGGCAATAATTGACAAATAGAAAAAAGAGTCTGTTGTTACACAGGGCAAAACCCTACAGGAACATAGACTAATCTGGCTAAACCATATCTATTCAAACTAGGAAGCTTTGGAGCAAACACGCCAGGAATCCCGTGCCTATAAGAAACAAAATAAAGAGCTAAAAGGAAGATTGCTCTTGATATTTGACTTGGCACAAAAGTTGTTGGCTGCAAGGAAACCATCCTGCAATTACTCTCTGTTCCTCATGGAATGACTTACATTGTTTCAAATTAAATCAATCAAAGAAGGCAGACCCCATGCAATGTTAAATCCAACAGATTTTGTTAAGACTTTTGCAGAAGCCTCTGCTATGGATCAGTACCTCCTCTGTGAGGTATATTTTCATAATGAGGCCATCCCTGAGAACCGACAACTTAACCTTAACCCTCTTGTCGGTGACATCCAGATTCGGGCACTCACCTCCTTCCTTAACAATCAGATTATATGGCAGGATGACTTCCTAGCTGTCAAGCATAATGAGGATAACCACCTTCTCTGGATACGGCCAGAACCACAAAATGCTGCCACCTTTGTTACAGAGTATTATCAATTTTTGAAGAAACCAGGGATGACTCAACACATTCAACAACTACAGACAACAGTGCTTCAGGATTGTCAACAGTTCATTAAATCCACAGAGATTGCTTCCCTACAAGCAAATAACATGTTTTGGCAACAATCTACTGAGAAAAGACAGGAACACAATCCCTTTAGCCACACTAATCTTGAGACAACAATCTCCAGGGTACCTAGCTACATCAAGTGTGTTCAACAATGTGTTGAAAGCTGGATAGGTCATCAGTTTCATTTTCCTATCCTGTGGATGCCAGCAGAGAAATATCAAGTTCAGTATAAGTTGCCCAAGAAGGCCGAAACAACAACTTGGAAAAGGCTACAACGCATTCAGGGATTCAGAGCTCTAACAGACATCACTTTCCACAGCTACTTCTTAAGTAGCTTTCACTCTTAGAGTCGGTATCCAGATTCTGATTCAGATTGAAGTTGCCTGAGGACATGCAACATTTTAAGTTGGGGGGGATGTTAGGACCCTACAATGTACCTTTTTGCTCACACTTTTTTCTACCATTACATCCCTTTTCCACTCACATTTAAACTTATATTATCACCTTACCCTATCTCTCCAAAGGTATATAACGTCTCTTCTCTTTACTATATGTTTAATCTATTTTTCATATAATTTTACATTACTCTCGTACTTAACAGTTGAGCAGAAATATATAAGTGTTGAAACAGTTCGAACTGCAGATTAGCATCGAGGCCTGTTACTGAAATAGTCAAAGCATGCAAACCCTGTGGCTCAAACAGTCTGTGGTCTACGATGTTGAAACAACAACTCACACAGAAGAAGCTGTTACACTCTCTGTGGTCTACAATGCCGAAACAACAACACAAAGATGTTACACTGACCACAACAGCCGCACCTTGAGCCAAAATTAACCATCGCTGCTGCGTGAGACCACGTTGCTGAAACAGTCAGAACAAAAATCCCGTTGCTGAAACAGCCCGCGATTTGCGATGCTGAAACATCATACAACAATAGTAACAAGAAGTTAAATAAGGAAGCTCTTACTCCAGCCACAACAGAAACACCTCACTCAGCAAATTTTCAACTATTGTAATAACATTCTGTTACGAGAGACCAGGATATCCTACTCCAGTATAGAGATTTGATCTGCCTAAGAATAGGATTCAGATGTGCACATGTAATTTGATGATCAAATTGTATCGAGGGGATTATCCTCTTTAAATAAGAGGAAATCATCATTAGAGAGGACCTTCTTTTTGGCTAAGAAAGGATTTACAGAGAAGGACGTGTTTTATTTCAGATTGTAATATGACACAGTTGACAGATGAATAAAAGATTGTTCTGAGCATTTCTCTCTAGTTCCTTTCGTTCCAAGGGAATCTTGTGAGAAGGGAGGGACCACCTTCTTCACAAGATTCACCCATTAGCTTTGTAGTGTGTTAGTGTTATTTCTGTTCATGCCTTGATTAAATTATGTTTTACTGAAGCACTACTTTACTGAACTCTGTCTTGTTGAAACTCTACTTTACTGGTTGTTACATTGTTTTCATATAATTCATGCTTGGGTAATTGTTAATCATTCTAGTTAGCAATCCTATTTGGTGAATTTATGAAAGCTTGATAATCAGGGACAGGTGTTGAAGATTCCTACTTGGGGAATAGGGTCTTGTTCTCTGTTAGAGATAGTTAGCCTTTAGTGTGTGTCAATTATTTCAATTAGCAATCAGTTCATGAAAGTGTGATGATCGGAAATAGGTGCTGAAGATTCCTGCTTGGGGAATAGGGTCCTGTTCTTTGTTACAAGATAGTTGGTCTTTTCTTTTGCAGTATCTTGTTGTTATTTTATTAAATGTAACCCGTGATTCTTTGGATAATTATGTCTTTAACTTTGAACTCTGCAATAGGTAGGTTGCTTTCCTGTAATTTAAAGTAGAACTTCAGTTTGTTCAAGGCAAAGTGTGATTAATTTATTTTTACTACAACTCTAGATTTATTTTGAGATTGAGCATATACAGTGTGTGATTACCTTTGAAATAAACAGACTTCCCTAGGTTGACAATTTATGTAGCACTTGATTGTTTAGTTAAATAAGCAATTATAGTGACCAACAACTGTGTCCGAGTAAGCTTTTCTATTTGGCAAGGTTTGCATACAAAATCATATGGATTTGATATTTTTGGAAGATCTTTTACCGCCCCACTATTTCTAAGTTTGATTATATGATCAAAGTTTAGGTGTCCAAGTCTCCTATGCCATAACCAACTTTCATCATACTTTCTTAAGTGGCATTCTTCTTTTTCTTCTTTCAAAACATAGACATTGTTTTCTGTTCTTATGCTTTTTGCAATCAACTATCCTGAATTCACAGATTGTATTTTACAATCTTTATAAGTGAATACAACATCCTCTATCACAAAATTGACTGAAACTAAGCAGATTATGTTTCAGACCATCTACAAACAACACATCTTGAGCTTTCCCTTTTCCATTACTTAGACTTACCATTCATTTACCTTTGATTTTTCCTAGTGCATCATTTCCAAAGGTTACATTTCCTGATTTTCTTTCATTTAGAGACATAAAATTACTTTTGTCTCCAGTCATATGTTTGGAACATCCACTGTCAATATACCATGGGTTCTTTTGTCTTTGAGATGAAAGTACTAGACCACATTTTTCACTATATTTCTTTTTCCAAGTGCTGGCATTTCTAGCTAAGGGTTTTATCCTTGGATCTGCTTTGTAATTCTTCAGATGTCAGTTTGCAGCTTTGTGGCCGAAGTTATGACAGTTATAGCACAATGTAATATGTTATATCTCATTGTTCAATAGGTCAAAGTGATTAGTGCAACTTTGTCTACTCATTGGTTGTTTAGTTCTATGTTGCAAAGATTGTTTATTTATTGATCTCCTCAGTTGCATGTATCTAAACCTAATTTGACAATTTTCAATCTTATGACCAAAATTAGAGTAGTAAAAATAATAACCATGGAAGAAATTTCGGTACCTGAAGGATGGCCTTCTTCTTGGCATTTGTTGCTCCACCTTCTGATATATTTGTTTTTTTATTACGGATCATCTTGTCTTTATTATCTTTTGGTGGCAGAGTACTCACATGGTTTGATTTTCTGTTGACTTGGAACTTGATCATATTTACTGGATCTTTTCTTTATGTCTATTTGTTGTTTGAACCACTTACATAGCCTAAACTAGTATTCAACAAAGGAGAACTTTGTTTGCTCAGAATGTTGTTTCGTTATGCTGAGGCTTTAATGCTTGGAAGATTATGATGGCATAAGGCCTGAAATATCTCTATATCTTTTCTGATAGCCACTACTTCAACTTCCAGAGCTTCACATCTCACCTTCTTCGCTGCTAATTGTTGTTTTACAATATCTTCTATTTTCTTTGCTTCTTATAATTCTACTTTTAACAAAATAAAATCTTCACTTGGTTCTTTACCATTCTTTTCAATCTACGTCAACAATTGTTTTTGTTTTCTCTTCTTAAGTCTGAGTCTATCTATTTCTTCCAAATCACTGATTAATTCACCTTCCATGTCAACCACAACTTCTTGATCATTAACATCACTTCCTATGATTTTATTATCATAATCCTCTTTGGCCATAAACATAAAGTCATTAAACTTATCTTCACAAGAAGAATCATTATCTATGTCTCCTGAAGAGTCATCATTGTTTACACATAAACTTTTCTTTTTACCAAATCTCTTGGATTTGTAATTCTCTTTACCTTCAGAGTTTTGGTCCTTATTCTTGTGTGGACACTTAGATGCAAAGTGACCTATCTTTCTAGAGTTAAAACATTTGAAGGGAAACTTGCCTTGGTACTTTCCTGATCCTTTCTTTAGTCTTCTCACAAATTTTCCTTCAATTTCATCAGTCTCAGAATCCTCATTCTTATCTTCTTTAAATGATGCTTCTCTAGAGATGGATTTATCCTTACTAATCTTCATTTCATAAGAAGTTAGAGTTCCTAGAAGTTGATCAATAGACAAAGTCTTAACATCATTCAGTTCTTCTATTGCAAAAACTTTTGGATTAAATCTATTTGGTAGAGATCTTAAAATTTTTTGAACTAAAAATGTGCCTTCAATCTTCTCACCAAGACCCTTCATGGCATTCACAAGATCCTCAAATCTTAAGAAATATTTATTAACTGGTTCATCCTCATTCATCTTTAGTTGTTCAAATTTCAATCTATATGTCTAAAGTTTGGCATCTTTTACTTTCTCATTTCCTTCATAACTGCTAATGATTTTATCCCACATCTCTTTGGCAGAATAAAGCTACATTACTTTTACAAATTCATCTTCAGCAAGCCCACTCAAGATAACATTCATTGCTTTTTCATTGAAGCTAAATTATAACTTATCATCTTTGGAAGCTATCACAACAGGTTTTGTATAACCAGTCTCTACAACATCCCAAACATCAACACCTAAGGCCATAATGTATGTTCTCATTCTAACCTTCCAGAAAGAAAAATTTGTTCCATCAAATAGAGGAGGCTTATTGGTCGAAGTTCCTTCATGAATTGTCATTTTTAAGCTTACTGATCTACCTTTAGCTAAAAGGAACCCACTCTGATACCAATTGTTTTAATTACAAAGACAACTGAGAGGGTGAGGGTGAATCAATTTTTACTGTGCTTAAACAAATTTATGCCTATTAAAATATTATTAATCTTATCCAATTGATCATCAAGATTATGCAATACATGAACAACAAAAATAAAAAAACATCAATCACACATATGATATACACAAAGACAAACATTCACGAGGAAACACATAAAGAGAGAAAACATCTTCTTCTTCGAATGATAGGCAATCTTTTAAGTTTTGTACATCATCTTTCTTTGAGCACCGACTCAAAATGAGGCTACAACCTCTTCTTTAACAAGTTGTAACTTGCTGAGAGAACCAAATCTCTGGTTTCTCTAGCACCCACTAGAAGGAAGCACCAAATCCCTGAGTGTTCCAGCACCAACTGGATGGAAGCACCAACTTCCAGTCACACAGGAACCGACCTGTATAACAGAGAACAATGGTTCTCCCGGTCTCATCATTGTTATGCTACACTACTCTGCTCGACCTACATCACTGTCTTCCTACTCGCATCTTCTTGCTCTTAAGTTCTCGTTTAGTATGTTATTTTCACCATTTCTACTCTGTCTAGCTTATGTTCCTCATCTCTACATTTTCTCCCTTAGTTCATGTTGTGAAATTCATTTCTTACAGTTCGACTACTTTTTACAGAGAAACAACTACCTTCCTCTATCACGACATCTTTCTTTTATTCATGCCCTTATCATTTGTTAATCTTTGAATCTCCAACGCCCATGTTGGGAATCTCAAAAATTCTCAGGAATCAATATTCCAACGCTCAGGAACAATGATTTAGTTAGTGTAAATGAATCATAACTGATAAAGAAACCAAGAAGTGAAACAACAACCCTTCGATCAGATTTTGTTTGATCAATGTCGTTGGATTATACACGTATAGAATTTTTGACTTTTAAATGCGTAACCTCCGAGGTGAAGACTAACAGCACTAGCTCCTTCCCTAATATTCTGTTGATGTGACCTTGAGTGATGCTCTCATGTGACCACGTGATTGTGGGCGTGACCAAATGTGGTTTGAGGGAAATCTTCTTTTCGCCCCACAATTCACTACAAAGCTCCACATATGCCTTTGGCAATACAATGGTTTTGATTGAGGCTCGTTCATGAAAAATTAAGACGCGACATGTTCTGACCCCACAATGAAATGGGACCATCAATCTCACGATATTGACGGTGCCCCTAAGCAGATGGTTCATATTTATCCTATCAAGTCTGTGGACCATATCTATCCTTCCTAAATCAACGGCTATGATTTACTTTTTGATCTAGGCTACGAGATTTTCAAATCTCAAACCATGCTTTCCTTTGTACACCAATCTTCCGGAGTCAATGATCTGCGAACACCTTTCCTTCTCAATCGATGGCTCTGCCTCAACTTTGGGTATTTGACCTTTCAAGCAAATCAACGGTCCTGTGGCCCCTTTTTCAATCAACGGTCGAGATCTCCTTCAGGTCTCCAGACTTCTAAAATCTCAAATCTCAAATTGACACTCTGGATCAGATGAACTAGATTTACTTCGGACGATCTGACACTTGATATCTTATTCGGACAATCTGACAACTGAGATCTACTTCGGATGATATGATGGTCAAGAATGTATTTCATCTCTCTAGCTCTACGGGTTTCGGGGATTTCAAATCTCAAACTGATGCTTTGGATCAGACGGCCTAGATTCAATTCAGACGATATGATGGCTGAGATCTACTTTGGATGATCCAATGAACGAGAATGTATTTCAGCTCTCGAGCTCTCCGGGCTTCATGGATTTCAAATCTCAAGCTGAAAATTTTGAAGTGAGATTTTTTGGGAGCGTATCCTCCTCACATATTTAGAGCCGAAGTGAATAATGTTTGTCTGATCAAGATATTAGATCAATGGCTTGATTTGTATGTGATGTTGCTTTGCCTTGGTTTAAATCCAATGGCCCTCCAAATTTTCTTATCCTATCCTTTCACTTTAGAATGATCTGACGACTAACGAAAATTTTCATAGTTAAGATCTCAGATATTTTACCTCTCTCATCCTATCCTTCCACTTAATTTGATTCGACAGCTAACGGGTATTCGGATAATCGAATTCTCAAATTTTTCATCTTATCATTTCCTTCCACTAAAAATTGATCCAACAGTTGACGGGTATTCAGATAATCAAATTCTAAACTATTTTTCCCTGCTTATCCTATCCTTCCACTTAAATTGATCCAACGGTCATGAAGAAACTCAAAGCAGATCAACAATCAAGGATGATTGCAAAACCATAACTTGCAAGTGATTTAACTCATCACTCAAGCTCCACAATTTGAAGTTGTGCATTTTTTGGTGAGTCAACCACAATCGTCGATCTTTGAAGCTATAAGATCTGATGGTCTTGACTAATTGTGGGATTGGAAATAACGCGATGTTTAATTCTCCTTTCACTCTCTGCAATCTATCCTTGTCGTAGATTTTGCGATTGCACATCCAACAGTCATGACTTAATACAACTTAATCTGATCATTTGTTGGATCAACCACAGTCGTCGATATTTGAGTTTATGAGATCTGATGATCTAGAACCATTGTGGGATTGTAACCAGTGATTCGTTTAATTCTTCTTTCTCTCTCTGCAATTCATCCCTGCCGTTGATATAGTGATTTCACATCAACGGTCTTGAATTGATATGATCATTGACTAATCCTCCAACGATTCTTCTGAGATTCATTGTGCCATCTCTTCTGATCTTTTATCTCTGCATACTACTCGCTTCTCCTCCTAAAATTATGATTTTTGTGTTTTCCATCGTCATCGTTGTTCTTTCCATCAATGATAATCACACTCTTCTTGTAAAACATGCCAACAAGGTCAGCATATAATAACATGATTTTTTCATAACTGGGACATTATTCAAGTGTAGACAAATGTTGAAAGCCAAGATGTTTTCTGTGTTGAATACTTGTCCTTTATTGATGATGGTGTGTGTCAAAGGAAACCAATCAGTGTGAAAATGTGTGTTATTCTCTTCTCCATATAACTGATAAATCATGACTACCAACATTTTGTAGGGTGTCTTGAGCCTGTGGGTGGGAACTAACTTCTGGCCTTGTTTGAGGGTCTCATCCTCATTGACCCGCCAATGTTTACTTTTATTAGCAGGTCCTTTGATTTCTTTGGAAAACCCTTTTAAGAACAATTCATTGAGAGAGCATGTGGGAGTGGGAAGATGATATCTCAAGATGGTGTCTTCAGTTCTTAGGGACGCTACCTGCTTCCCTTGTTTTCTCACGATGGTCGTTGTGGTTATATAAAAAAATTTGAAGCACCATTGCGTTGAATTGTTGTATGGGAAAAGTGGTGGACGAGAAGCTACTAGATGGATGTCACTTCTTAGGATATTTTGGTAAACTCCCAAATTCTCTTCATCCAAAGGAAAATATGTAGAATTGAATATCCTATAGATTTATTCATAATCAGGGAAATGGTCTTCACCAGTGTGGCGATTAATATTCGTCACCAAAACTTCAACTGGTTGAGACAATGATTCAGTTCCTACAATTGACTAGAAGTAAATTGATCCCTTTGGTATTTTAGGATCCTGGATTGTCATGATTGATTATTAGTCGGTCCTATATTACCATGTTGAAACAAGTATTAGTCCAATAAAAATAACGTGTCAATTATAACAAAAAAACATTTAGAAGACAAATGGGCTACTCGTGATTAAGAAGTGATAGTAACTATGCAGTAACACTCAGTGAAAAATCAAGACAAAACTAATGTTTCACAAACCTATGGAGGAAGATATGTCCAAAGAGGGGGGTTTATAGATCTTAACGGACATTAAACAATTATAAATGCACCATAACTCGGCTATGTATGAGAATCATTTCTAAATATGGACTTAATCATTGCCATTAATGCTCATTAGGGTGGCGATTTCCTGAATTCACGTATCATAGGTGGAAAAATGTTGAGGTTCAAAACTACCATCATCAGAGTCATGCATTTCGAGAGGGAAGGATCACAAATTAATCTGAGTTCTGATGGGAAGGTTATCGAAATCATATTCCCTTTTTATTTAGAAAGGCGTTCATACTTGAAAAGTATGTAGATTTGCGGGGAAGGTGGGACCTATCAGATTCGTGGAGTCAGAGGTCGTTCGGGTGAGGTTGAAACTAGACCCCGAAGAAAGGGCATTGAAGGAATATTCCCTTTTCTAAAATGGTGTGTCGAGCATACTATTTGCGGAACTTTGGAGAAAATCCATCAGATTTCATCCCTCAGAGTTCCATAGGACAAGAAAATGTTTGGACTCTGATGAAAGAAGGATCGGAATAATATTCTTTCGATACCATAGGAAGTGATGGGTTCCAGGAAAAAGAGGAAAAAGTGAGCCTTTTGAAATCTAAATGCAGGTGGTGAAACCAATTCTAAAATTCCACGTGGGGGTCACGATTGAGCAAGTTACGATGATTTAATGGAAAGGATTACATGTTGGGTTTGAATATATCCATCCATGTGATGCCACGTAAGGAGTAGAGTTAATGTGTCAGAACCATTGGAGTTTGAGGGTCAGAGTTCTGGGTGGTGTGCGGAGTGAAATATTTTGATTTAGATGATTCTGATAGACTCCTTTTCGATGAGAACATCAGAAAGGTTTATGTCGGAATAAAATATGGTGTGAGGATTGTTTCAAATCAATCATGTCTTAGTCAAAGGGTGCAAGTTTGATATGAATCACGTCGCCTAAGTAAAACTAGGAATCAAGCCCTTTCTGTGAAGGAGAGGAATGATAAAATTGGGGAAGAGAGGTTGAAGAGTGCAATATTGGGGGAGTTGTTTATAACTGTGTCCAAAGGGATGCTATTCACAATGAAAGTATAAAATGTATATGTGATAGAAAGATCATTCTTCAAGTTCATATCTCCTTAGTGAAGAAGGAATGTATGTCTTGTAGGAAACATTTAAGAATAGAAAGAGGGGCCCATAAAAAAAAAAAAATGGGTTGTTGTGGGAGGTGAGCCACAAAAAATGGCTACTTATTAGGAAGAACCAGTTATCTCTAAGTTCAAAAGAGAGTGACTTCAACTAGACTAAAGAAAAATTACCTTTTAATAGTTCATTCAATATATAGATTGAGGATCCCACATCTAGTAGCCTGAGGACAAGATCTATAAATAAATCTTGTTACCAGTGATCTTCCACATAATTTGAGTGAGTGTTAATGGGTGTTTAATTCATACATCGACAGTGAAACATTGAGAGTAATACCACAAATGAATTCTTATCGACTATTATAGACAAAAGTGTTTTCCTCATCTCTCGTTCTCACCATTTCTTTGCTACGAGTGAGTGTCCATAGCTCTGACGAAGATGCCTTGGTATCATACAAGAATGGCCCCAATTATAGTGAGTGTCCATAGCCCCAACATGTTTACTTGTACTTCCCACACTTTTAGTAGCATTTTCAACTTCCTTACAATTATTCTTTTCTACATTCACTTTTTAGTTATAAGAGTTATGTATTGATTTTGCAACATAGGTGAAGGTAAGTAGGAAGTTGGGTGATACGCGAGTTACTTTGATTTACGAGTCTCGGTTGTAAATTTATTCTTGTAGGTCCATAAACATGAATCACCGATGCATTTTAGAATTAGGAATATCAAGGGAAGAGTCACTGGAATTATGTAGAAGAAATTGAATTTATGACATTTCAAGAATCTTGAGTGGAACACATGCATGTCATGAGATTGATCACATAAGTGATTGATGGAAGACATCAAAAGGTATTGAATTAAGAGGTTATAAGTTTTCTTTTGGAACAAATGAATAAGTTCCTCTTTTCTATACTATCATCATTCATGAAGATAAACGTTGATCTCAGGATAACTCTACCACTTGAATATGGAAAGGCACTCATAGAAAAAGGAACTTACATGGGTCTAACATTCTTGGGTCCCTGTTGCGAAGGAAAATGATGTTTCATAGTAGTGAACAGTGAGCTATTCTAAAATGAAAGGTGTAAAAAGAAAAGAAAAATTTAAGTAAAGGCATGGGAAAAAACAAACTAGGAGAGAAGGGAAGGATGATTGGAGTGAAAAATAATAGAAAATGAAAAGAAGAAAACAAAGAAAAACCCACTATGTACAAGGCTTCATCACCATCAGTGATTAGGAGAAGTATTTATTGAGGATTTGGCCATTGACAGGGAGCTCCTCCTCATATCCCTGTAATGTTTTAAGTTTGAAAGTTCCAGGACCTATTTTCTGGTGAATAAGATAGGGTCCTAATCACAATTTCTGTAATTTGTGTGTTTTCCCTTGAGTTCATTACATTTTTCCCATATGAGAACAATGTCTCCCTCCTAAAAAATATTTATTACCCACAACTGATTTGTCAAACCATTTTTTGATTATTTCTTAATGGCATGTTAACTTCATCTTAGCTTTTTCCCTTTCTTCTTCAAGTTTTAATAGCATGTTTAATCTCTCATGCATTACTAGGAAAGCCTCATCTTGGGTAGTTTGGGCTAGTTGCAAGGTGGGTAGGAAATTATGGGTAGCCACAGTGGCTTCCTATCCATAGACTAGGAAGAAAGGGGAGTTACCACTGGATGACTTGCGAGTCACTCTGTCAGCCCACATGGCGTTCTGAAGAGCGAGGTACCAATTTATTTGATGATCATTGATATTTTTATTGATAATTTTAATAAGGTTCTTATTAGTTGACTCTACCAAACCGTTCTCTTATGGGTAGTAATTCTTTGAATACGTAACCTTAATATTTTGTTCCAGAGTGAATTCAATCAATTTAAGAGAAGAAAAATATTTGGAATTATCAAAGAATAATGAGTGAGGAATTCTAAACCTGGTGATGATATGGGATTCAAGGAGTGAAGTCACATGATTTTCATTAATATCCTTCAAGGGAATTTCCTCTCTCCATGTGCTGAAATAGTCACTAGCTGTCAAGATGTATTTGTGCAGTTGGGAAGAGTTGGGATTGATTTCCCTAATCACGTCCAACCCCCACTGTTGAAAGGGGTGTTTAATGACTACAATCTATAGGGGGAAGGAAAAATTATTTTCTCTCTCGATGAACATTTGGCATTCTTGTAATTTACTTTCATATGTATGAGAATCATTGAATAAAGTGGTAAAGTAGTAGCCATCTCTGAGGATTTTGTGAGTAGTGGTGTCTCCACTGTAATGTTTGTTCAACAACACATGTATTCCAATAGAGGATGAACACCTTCAGTAAACACTCACACAACCATATCAAAGATCAATAAACCAATGTTTTGATATGGTAAAACCCCTACAGGGAAACATCCATGACCCCAACCAACGCGACCACTTGGAGCAGTTTATAAATGAAAAATAAAAAGATTACATAGATATTTTACAAGATAGTTTCTCACAATCGATCATCGGAAAATGAACCTCCATGGTATTTAAATAGAGATCATGGGCCAATAAGGTGTTAAGCCACAGATCAATGGCCATTAAGATCGAAGAGAATATGAACCTTCAGATCATTCTATGCCAAGAACATATCGTGACCATCAGATTTCCTAACTAAAAATGCCTACTAATGCATACTAAAGAAACATAGTAAGAAACACGCTTTTACCTAACGACACATTAGACCAAGTAGATCTTAACTAACTCCTATGTGTCTAAATATCCTAACATTCCCCCTTAAGAACAACTTGGGATAGGATTGAATGATTTACAATAGTGAAATAATAAGAGAAGGAAGGAGGAATTAGAGCCTATCCCTCCTTAATGACAACTTCCTGAACTACTAACATAGATCAAAGTTTGGAAAACTTCGCTTCTATAAGAGACTTTATGAAAATGTCTACAACTTGATCTTCTATAGGGAAAAAGAACACTTCAATAACTTGATCATGAATGATATTTCTGATGAAGTGCATGTGACACTTGATGTGTTTGTTGCATTGATGTTGAACTGGGTATTTGGCGATATTGATGGCACTCTGATTGTCACACCAAAGGTTGGTTGGATGTTGCTGCTAGAATCCAAACTCTTAAAGGATCTTTCAAAGCCACAAGGCTTCCTGACTTGTATTTATCGCTACTCAGTACTCTTCTTCTGCTAAAGAAAGTGAAATAGCCTGTTGTTTCTTATAGGCCCAAGTGACAGATCCTAAAACAAGGATAAAAAAATAACCTGCAGTGAACTTCCAATCATCAAGGTCACCGGCCCAATCTAAATTATTGAAACCAACCAATAAAGGAGTCCCCTCTCAACTGTAATGGATCCCAAATTGAATTGTACCCAGGACATACCAAAGTATCCTTTTAGCTACTTTCATATGTCTTTCATGGGGTGTTTTCATATAGTGGTAAACAAGACCAACAAAAAAGGAAAGATCAAGATGGGTATGACTCAAGAACAAGAGGCTACCGACTAACTAACGATACAAGGTGGCATCAACTTCGGGAGAAGTATAGCTGGCAAGAAGCTTGACTCCATACTGGAAGGGAGAAGGGGCTAGTTTACAAAATTTCATGTGAAAGCGACAAAGAAGGTCACAAGCATACTTAGATTGGGAAATAAAAATTCCTTCATTGGTTTTCAAAACATGTAGGCCAAGGAAATAGTGAAAAAATCCTAAGTATGTCATTTCAAATTTATTCTTAAGGCTGGTTTTCACATGGTTTAAACATTTTGAGTCACTACTAGTAAGGATAAGGTCATCAACATAAAGGACAAGGATTATGAGATGGATTCCTACTTTCTTGGTATAGACATTAGGATCCGAATGGAATCTAGAAAATCTGGTGTCAATAAGAAAGTTGTCCATTTTGGCATACCAAGCTCAAGGAGCTTTATTAAGACCATAAAGAGATTTATTAAGGTGAAAAATAAGGCTAGAGTCATTTTGGACATATCCAGGAGGTTGTTCCATGTAGATTTCTTTTTGCAAATTGCCATGCAAGAAGGTGGATTTAACATCCATCACCTCCCATTTATGTGAGGCAGCAAGGGAAAGAACAACGTGACTAGAATTCATTTTGGATAAATATGAAAATGTTTAATTATAGTCAATTCCTTCAACATGGGAAAATCCTTTGGCAACTAACTGAGCCTTGTGTCTTTCAACACTTCCATCTAATGCATACTTAGTTCTGTAGAAAAATTTACATCTGACAAGTTTTCTTCCTTTTGTAAGAGGTACAAGATCCCAAGTATCATTTTCCATTAAAGAACAATACTCTTCATTCATTGTTGTATCCCAATATGGATGAACTGAAGCTTCTACAAATGTCCTTGGATCACGAGTCTCTGAAACTTGATCCAAAAGAGTGTTATGGGGAAAATCCCCCTATATTGGGTCTAGGTATAGGCATAGCACTAACTTCCCTTAAAATATTGTTCTACCCTTAAGCTACCCCAAAAATATCTAAAAGAAATGACAAGAGAGAGGAAAGAAGGTCAATGGGTGCACCTCTAGTCCTTACAACTAGTGTAGACCTCTTTTGCCTTTACAGCTTCCTAGATTGTGGGTCTCCTCCCAAAGCTGACCTGCAAAGGCTTAGGAAAACAATGCTACAACACATACAATCTCTACTTATCACTTTCAATGTTCATATATAGACATAGATGCATAAATCAATAAAGTAATAAAGACATAATGTTTTTGGAAAAGAATGAACTCTTTTATTAACTTTCGAGACAAAAATGATTACAACCTTTGTCAAAAATCGATCCACAAATGAGGTTCAGGCTCATCTATCATGGCTCTAAGTTCATCAATCCCACATTGGATTCTCACAACCAACTTATCACTTGGGAAAGGAGAAAGGGTTGTGTATGGAGAAAGGGATGGAGGAGAATGTTGAGGCGAAAACTCAAAATAGGATGCAAAACTTGGGCTAAGAAGGGGAAGGGATTTTGGCAAAGTTTTCTTATTCTTTCGCTTGTATTGTCAAATGACACCCCAAGAACTCTTTTTATATGAGAAAAATATGGTCATTCAGTTTGGGGATGGGCTACAAGGGGTAAAATGTCTAGGAAACCCTTGATATCCCATAAACTCCATCGAATTCCTTGCAATTTTATATTTTTTACAATTTTTAGAGGTAAACATGGGCTAACTAGCATGCAACTCGCGTATGTGCATGGGTTAACTAGCATGCAACATGCATGTGTATGCAGGCTATTAGTGCATCAGGGCACGTACACTATCCAAAAAATTGTTTTTTTAAAAGAAACCTCAACAGTATTTTGGCGAAGTATGTAAGTGGAAAGGCCAATGTCTTGTATGCATAGGTAACGAATTTTTAGACTATAACAAATTCCCCCTAATGCGTGAGGTTAGAAGAGAAACTAATGTCCTAAATACATTACAATATATTTACACAGTGGGAAGGCACAGAGTTGAGTGAGCCCAAGATGAGTGTTTGTGAGCGTGCCATCTACAAAAATAATAATAATCTCTCTGAGGTGGGCATACCCATGCTCGAGATAAACTAAGCATGGTTTCCAATCAAGTACACTGCAGATCCATGTCACATACGACTACTAGAAAAAATGTAAATGTCCATATAAAGTGCAGATGCAAACAATACACATCGGATCTACATCTCAATATCATTTGATGATATGAAAGTACAATATAATATGCATCTTCAAGAAGCATCAATGCCTATGGCTGGAGATGAGGACTTCATGGCTCAAGCAACAAATTCAATATCTTCAAACGCTTAGGAAGGAGTGCAATAGGAGTGTAAGACTCACTAACTTGAGGTTTTTGACATGCCATTAGTGAAAGACTATAGGATCTCGATCACCAGTCACAAAACTTCATTGATTTTGAATCCAAACTTGACTAAAATCTCAAGATGGATGAATCATGAAAGTCAAGAGATAAACTGTAGAATGGCCGATGAATCTGGTTGGATAAAACTTCCCTTGGAAAAAATCACGATAAAATGATGACAGTCACGCAACGTAATATCGACTTAAGTCTGAGATACAGGAGGCACCACAAACTCTCCATATGTTTGGAAGAGTAACCAAATAGAGGAGGACACAACTCTATGTAAGGAGAACAACTTACTAATATCATACTAGATCCCAATGCTTGGTGAGAAAACAAAAGGATGTTCTTTGTCCAAGGGCAACTATCTTGCTGCTAAAAAAAGAGAATGTATATCCCATCCCCTCTTTTTGGAATATTTGATTTTTTTGTCTTTTTCAAATTTTTAACGAGGTTCAAATAGAATAAAAGAATGATATGTTACAAAGGAGGAAAGAGTGTCACAGACAAGCAAACTAATTCCAAGCGCATGGAACATACTGATGCTTAGTGCAAGGAGACATGTGCAGGATAAGGACACTCGGGAAAATTCCTACATGGGTCAAGGTGTCAAATCACAAGGGAAAAAATTTCTACAAGGCTTGCATTTAAGAAATGCTTTTGAAGGTTTAGTTAAATAGCAACATGAAGCTGACATTAGGCCAAAGAAGCAAGGATGATGCATGTGATGCGATTAAATATGACACAACATGACTCCTTCCATGTGAAGTTTTACGAGCCCAAAGAAGGTAAGCTCAGTGGTTTTTCACGTTTAGAGAGTCTGAAAAACACTAAAATATGACTCTCGAGTGTTCCTTTTTCGTAATTAGTCCAGTCGGTTCGAAAAATGGATAAAATTATACCGAAAGAACATATTTTCAATACCATTTTAACGATTCTTATTGAGACAAGATCACTCAACTATCCTTTCAATTTTAAGTATTTTGAAAAGAGCTTAACTATGGACTCACAACCTTTTTCTGAGTTTAGTCTCCTTATCCCAAAAAAGTATAAAATATAACTTAGGAGAAGTCTATCGGCAAGACAGGTCTCCCGAGGTGTACCTTTTTCCTAGATAATCTATTGGATAGAAAAAGGGTTAAACTTATGCCAAATAGATATTCCTTCTGGACCAATTAATGAGTGTAAAAGGAACAAGGTCACTCGACAATATTTTAATATTTAAGGAGTCTAAAAATAGATTAATTATGGACTCCAAGGGGGTTCCTTTTTTGTAAGTAATCTCCAAGTCCCGAAAAAGAGATAAACCAAAACTGAGGAGAATGCCCCTTTTTCAAAAATTTAGTCCCTCGGGCCCGAAAAAGGGTTAAACATATTCCTGAGAATACTCTCCTAGCGAACCGAATCTCCTAGGGCATACCTTTATTCATAAATTAACTTTTCAGACCAGAAAAGGGGTAAAATACCGCTAGACAGATGTGCCTTCGAATTTGATTTTAGCAAGCATGAATGGAAACAAGATCGTGTTGACGGGCGAAATTGACCGTCTATCAACTGGAAGAGCGAGTTCAGTCTGGGGTTGTCTAAATAACCCAAGCCGTTTGGTGTAACTCATTCCGACGGGTTTAATGGCTCCGTTGGCCAATCTAAAAGTCCTAGAAGAAACAAATAAAATAAATAAAAGAGTTGAAATAACTAACTAATTACTAAACACACTATATATATGTACATATGTTCAAATGTAACTATAGTAGTTGTATTTAAACAAAAGATATACAAGTCTCATTTATTTACATGATTTACAAGATGCAAGTTTTAATCGAAACTTATGAAAATTGATGTGAAAAATGATTGCTTCTAGGAAGCAAATAAAGAAAGCACATAAAAATATTTATTGTTTTTCTTTTATAAATTTAAAGAATATTGCAAAAAAAAATAATGAAACATGAACATGTGGATAGTCAAAGATGAACCATACATTCTAGTTTTAATGATATGTAAATGACAGAAAAATACAAAGAAGCTATCATGTCAGTGAATCAGTGAGGTGTATCCAAGCATCTGCATGAGTGGTGAACATCCAACTGCCATGTCCAAGAGAGAAATCTGCAATGAACCTTATGATTGCTCTAAATAAATTAAGAACATGTATTGGCAGCTTAGGTTTTAATGACAGAAAAGGAAACACAAACATAAACCTGTGATCTCATAATTATACATGATTGCAACAAGATAAATCTGGAAGCAATCTATGCATTTTATCATTCAATTTAAAATCCAAAGATAAATCTCATTATTTAAATCGAAGATATAATCACAACATTTGTATTTTGATGAAGCAAATGATAGATGGTATTTATAATATAAACCTCCTACACATCACAGATCATTTAATCTAAAGATATCAGACTTGCACATGTAACAAGATTAAAAAAAACATAAATAACAACATTATAAAAAAAAGTCTAAAGCCAAAATTCATATATGTTGTTCTATTAAGTTTTTGGAATCAATTGTCCATTCTGTAGTCCCGAAAGAATTTTTTTGGATAATAGACTTTAAAGATTGGAAAAATTAATACATAAATGATAATAATTAACCTTGTATTGATAAAAAAGACTAAAGCTATTTAAATCAATGTATAATCAATTATTCAACGAATATGAATATATTATAATCAAAATAAAACCATTTTACTTACAGGACAAAAGCCATTAAGCAACTTGGAATTCCATATTCTTCTTTGAAAATATTTGTCCATTTTCCCGAAGATTCCAGCCATCCATTACTCCATTTGAAAAGAAATAAAAAGTTTACAAAAGCAATAATATACAAAAGAGAAAGGATTAAAATCCTCCTCTCCAATTCTTGGATCCCTTTTGGCTCTGATCTTTCTCATATATTTATAAAATGAATGAACAGTCTGGGCGTCACTATTAATTTCCACCACCTGAAATTTGCCTCTAAAAGAGACCCCAATATCTCTCAAATCGTGCATTTTTTTGGGAAAATTTCCATGAGGAAGGTAAATAGGTCCATTTTGTTTCTGGGTTTTCAACCGTTTCTTCAAGTGCCTCACGGTTTGGCTGAAATCATTTCTGCAAAATCGTCTGTCTGATCTTGACGCCTTTCCAAATTTTATCTGTTGTTGCTCATAAAATTATTTGTAGCAATCCACAATTATTTTTGGATCAATCATCTTGAACGTATTTGGACAATAAAAGCAAGCCATGATCATATTTGTATCAAATATTTGATAATAGAAACCTGTGAAATAAAAAGAAACCTAAATTAATAACCTAAAAATTGTGAATAAAACAAAATCTAGAAAAATAAAAAATGAATTTAAATTAACTATAACTTATAAACAAAAATTATTTATAATTTGTTTTCAAATATGATCTAAAATATTCAAGTTAATGAAGAAAAAATATTAATTTTAGTTTTTACAAAATCAAACAAATGATAGATAATTCTTTGATTATTATTATTTTGAAATGAGATGCAAGATGAAAAAAGAATTTAATTAATTAACATCACCAAATGATTTCATGAAAATGAGAAATCAACCAAGACATTATTTGATGAAGTATTGAACACATTATTTAAAATAGTCAAACTTGCTAATGAGCAAAAGAATGAACACATAATCATAATTTAAACGAAAGTAAACATTTGATAAAAATTAACGTTTTTGTTTAAATTGAGATTTTTACGCTCGTTTCTAACTTTTGACATATACTCTTGTAATAAATGACTCATACTAAAGTGAATGTCTTAAGTTTGTCTCAAAGTAAGCCAAGGTATGGAACTATTTGAAAAGGTTGATTATGTAGCTCATTATAATTATCAAGATTCTAATAGGGGCCCATTAAATTTTGTAAAAATATAGGGGGAGTTGTTGGGACCCAACAAATGGCGACTTACTAGGTGAAGCAGTTATCTCTGATCTGGTAAGATTTCATCTCAGGAAGAAAATAATAAGACTTGAAAAAGGATTTAAGCTCCCTGAAATAAATTCACTTTGAGACCATATAGTATTAGGATAAGCTCAATGTTATAATCAGACAATAGAATTTTCTTTGCAGAAGATTAT
>ML781777.1:600114-617937 GCA_009831015.1 Picea engelmannii
CTGAAGCCATCACTGACACAAAAATTCGCCAACTGAGGAATAGATCCATTTCAGAGTATCTCATTAAATGGAGGAAACTACCGGCTGAAGATTCCACTTGGGAAGATGAGTCTTTTATACAGAAGCATCCAGAGTTACTCAAGAATCGTGGACAACACTTGTCTCAAGGGGAGGGGCATGTTAAGCCCTAATATTGGCTCATTACCCCTTAATTGGGGCATATTAGACTAGTAATGCTATTTTATTTATGTCGGCTTTAGGCCATTAGTTGTAATTTAGATTAGTAATGTTATTTTAATTATGTCGGCTTTAGGCCATTATTTGTAATTATACCTCCTAGTCTCCTATATATACGAACGAGACATTTTCATTTTGAATCATCTTGTACTTGAACATTTAAGTGGGGTAAAAGGAGGTTGCCCCCTCGAAGAGGCTTATTATATGAAATTATCTCTTTTTCAAGGCGTTGAGTACTTTTCCTAAGGTTTTTATATACTATATTGATTTTTGGTTCTTAACAAAATCCCCCTATACTGGGTCTAGGTACAGGTAGAGCATTGAATTCCCTTAAAATATTGTTCTACCCTTATGCTACCCCAAAAATATCTAAACAAAATGACAAGAGAGAGGAAAGAATGTCAATGGGTGTACCTTTAGTCCTTGCTGCTGGTGTAGACCTCTTTCGCCTTTGTAGGTTCCTAGATTCCAGGTCTCCTCCCAAAGCTAACCTGCGAAAGCTTAGGAAAACAATGCTACAACACATACAATCTCTACTTATCACGTTCAATGTTCAGATATAGACAAAGATGCATAAATCAATAAAATCATAAAGACATAATGTTTTGGGACAATAATGAACTCTTTTATTAAGTTTCAAAACAAAAATGATTACAACCTTTGTCAGAAATCGCTCCACGAACCAGGTTCGGGCTCCAAGTGCATCAATCCCACGCTTGCTTCTCATAACCAACTTATCGCTTGGGAAAGGAGAAAGGGTTGTATAGGGAGAAAGGGATGGAGGGGAATGATGAGGCCAAAACTCAGAATAGGATGAAAAACTTGGGCTAAGAAGGGGAAGGAATTTTGGCAGAGTTTTCTTATTCTCTTGATTTTCTTGTCAAATGACACCCCAAGGCCTCTTTTTATATGAGAAAAATATGGTTATTCAGTTTGGGGACAGGCTACAAGGGGTAAAATGGTTAGGAAACCCTCAATAGCCCGTAAACTCCATAGAATTCCTTGCACTTTTATATTTTTTGCAATTTTTGGAGTTAAACATGGGCTAAATAGCATGCAACTCACATATGTATGTGGGATAACTAGTATGCAACATGCATGTGTACGTGGGATATTTAGCTCAACAGGGTGCATACACTATCCAAAAAATAGTTTTTTAAGAATCAACCACAAAAATATTTTGGCAAAGTATGTAAGTGGAAAGGCCAATGCCTTGTATGCATAGGTAAGGAATTTTTGGACTATTACAAAGTGAAGAGGCTTGCTAGAACTAAGAACGTGTCCGACATTGATATGAAGGATCAATGACAATATCACCAACAACTTTGCTTGTTGAACGAACCCATCTAGGAGGCGGCGGTGTTGGTGCTGGTTCAAGTTCAATGGACTCATATGGAGGAAGATGAGCAGGTAGAGGTAGATTTTCATCCTCACTTTTATTATCTAAAGAAGAAAACAAAATAGGAACAGAATAAGGCACAAATGTCGAAGATGGCTCCTAGGTCGAAGAAGGCATAATCGTCGAATTAGGCTCGTCGGCCAAGATATTTTCATCAAATTTAACATCTCTTCTAATAATAATTTCATTACAATGTGGTTGAAGAAGTCCATAAACTTTGCCATAGTCAGAATAACCAACAAATATAAACTTCTCACTTTTAGGTTGCAATGCTTTCCTTTTCTCGTCAAGAATGTGAGCCCGTGCTATACTGCCAAATACATGGAAGTGACTTACATCTGGTTTAATTTTATTCCTATCTTTTTCTGGTGTTATATTTTTAAGAGCCTTTGTGGGAGTGTGATTTACTATGTAATTTTCACATTTGATGGTTTATGCCCAATACTTTAGACTTAATCCCTTATATTGGATCATACAATTAGCCAATTCTTTTAATGTGCGGTTCTTTCTCTCAACAACATTATTTTTTGTGATGCATATGGAACAATGTATTGCATTTGGATGCCCTGTGTAGTGCAGTAATTTGTAAAATTATTTTTCACATATTCTCCTCCATCATTTGTTCTTAACCTTTGAATTTGATGTCCATGTTTCTTTTCTACAAGGGCCTTGTAGGCCAGAAACTTGTCAAACAATTTGCTCTTAAGTTTTAAGAAATAAACCCAAGTATGTATGGAAAATTCATCAATGAAAGTTAAGAAATACTTGCACCTAAAAAAAGGAGAAGAAAGTGGACCACACAAGTCACTGTGAACAAGTTGCAAAGGGCCCAATGTGTGCCAAGAGGCACGTTTGTCAAAACTATCATGATGATGTTTTCCAAGAACACAAATGGCACAAACACCATCTTTGCATGAAAAAAGAGGAAGACCAGTCACCATCTATTGATTACATAGTTTTTGCAATGAGCGACAATTTAGATGACCAAACCACTCATGCAAAAATTTTCTCAAGTCATCACTATTAGAACCAAAAACTGATGGAAAATATGATGACCCAAAGTTGTCAAACTTGTACAACCTAGTAATATCATTAGCAATTCTAGTTGCAAGAACATGCTTAAGATCTTTTAGATCCTTGATTACAACTTGGTGAGGTTAAAACTCTACGGATTTACCTTCACTTGAATGAGTGATTTTATATACTAATAGAAGGTTAGAAAAAATACTTGGAACACATAATGCATCATTGAAATGACCATTATCTACTTGAGCTGTTCCAGATCCTACAACACTAAGAGATATATCATCACCAACAAATATTTTCTTGGTGTTACATTCATTTAGAGAAAAAAATATGTCTTTATCCTTAGCCATATGATAAGATGCTCCAGACTCAATAAGCCACTCATCAAAAGAAGAAGTAGAAGTTTCATTGAAGGAGAAACCAGAAGTAGAAAGTGTGTGTCCATGAGAATAAGAAGAAGTAGAATCAATACTAATGTTGTGCTTCTTCATCGCTACTTCTAAAGCTTCCATCTTCTTGAAACATTTGGACTCATCATGGGCATATTTGTCGCAAAAGTTGCAATATTTGTCAGTCTTCTTATTTTTAGATTTTTCTCCTTTGTCACCATTAGGAGCTGAAGATGTCTGAGTGGGTTTGGGACCCTTATGTTGCTTGTTTTTGTGGTGAGAATGTTTCTTCTTCGGATTCTTGGGTTTATCTTTCTGTTGGGAGACTAAGGCTTTGTTGGATGTACCTGCAGTGCTAATCACTCCAAGTTGTACAGGATTATATTTCTCTCTAATCAAAGCATCACAAAATGACTCAAGAGTGGGTTTTTTATAATCTTTCCATAGAGCCTCTCTCATGGCATAAAAGGTAGATACAAACACATAATATGCACTATATAGCTTATAAATAATAATATAGTTGCAACACTCTTCCTCTAGTTTTATCTCACATTCTTCACATAAAATTCTGAGTGTTTTAAAATTACATAGATAGTCTTCAATGTAAGAAACATTATTTGGACTTAAAATCAATATTTGATTTTATAACTGATTTGATCGAATAATATTGTGTTTACCAAACACAGATTCAATCTTTTACCAAGTGTCATCGGGGTCATCAATTTCCTGAAGGTGGAACCTTAAATCAGGAGAGATGAAAATTTCGATCAATCCACATGCTTCGTCACTCCTATTAACACATTTGAATTTATTATCAACATCAGTGGGTTCTTTTTCCTTTCCCAAGGTAATCTGGTACAAGCCTTTACTTCTTAATAAACCCTCCATATAGGATTTCCATTGGAAGTAGTTGGTGTTGGTAAGAAAAATATTACTGGAAGAAGCCATATTAAATATGAAAATATTATGGATTTAAAAACTTAAATTGATGATCTAGATGGAAAGATCTCGAAAAATTAGGTGGTTTTAAAAACCAGCACTGCAAATGGACTTTGGATGTGAAAGTTATTCCCTTTAAAAAAAAAAACATAAACGGTAACCAAAGAACCACGTGGTGGTGATACCCCTCCAAATAACCTCATTTTTACAAATAAGTTGCTTTATGAAGTGACCCACTCTTATAAAAATAAGTGGGGATCACTTTTACAATGAAGTTACTTTATAAAAGAAAGTTGCATGCAAAATAAATAACTCTAAAATAAAATATTAAAACTACTTATAGTGATTCACTTTTATAATCGAAGTGAAATACACTTTACAATGAAGCATGAACTTTTTGAAAAAAAGTAACAAAAATAGAGACTTGAACTCAAGACCTCTTACTTAATACACAATGTTTAACCAAGTGGGCTAGAAAAACATATTGTATTGTCTAGCACGAGGATTGGAGTTGTTGTTGTTGTGGAAGACAGCCTTGGAGAGCGTGCTAAAAAAATGTTTTTACACAATATTTTTTTTTTCACTTCTCGATGACAACAAGGGTTAGATCTTGATTAGATTTACCCAGAAAATGCACCTTTTCTTATATGTTTCTGATTTTCGAGATTGCACAGGGCACGGGGAAAAGAAAAAGCATAGATATAAAAGAGTAGAAACCCATAAAAAAATAATATAAAACCGAAATAAAACCAATATAATACTCTACAAAGATTTAAAAAGGGCATATTCAAACTTTGTACCTCCAGATCTAGATGAAATGGCCATATCTTGGGAAAATGGAAACCCTTTTCGAGTGAAATGAAAAGCATTCCTGACTAAAAAGAGTGCTTCGATGCAATGGAACAATCCTCTCAGCCTAGAAATGTACGAAAATGGAAGAAATCGGAGATGAGGCAACTCGACTTCACGATCTCGATCGACAATAGGAGAAGGTATTCAAATAGGCTATGATACCATGTTTGAAAACACAGGTATTCCAACAAAGGACGAACACTTTCGGTAACCACTCACACAACCATATCAAATATCAATATACTGATGTTATGACATGGTAAAACCCCTAAGGGGAAACATCCATGGCCTGAGCCAACGTGGCCACTTGGAGAAGTTTATGAATGCAAAATAAAAATATTACAGAGAGATTTTACAAGAGAGTTTCTCACAATCGATCATCGGAAAATGACCCTCCATGTTATTTAAATAGAGATCATGGACCAATCAAGTGCTAATCCATGGATCAATGACCATTAAGATCGAGGAGAATATGAACCATCAGATCACTCTATGTCAAGAACATATCGTGATCGTTAGATTTACTAACTACAAATGTATACTAATGCATACTAAAGAAACACACTAAGAAACACACTTTTACCTAACGACACAATAGACCAAGTAGATATTAACTAACTCCTAAGTGTCTAAATATCCTAACAATTTCCACTAGCTGGTCCATCATGAAGTTCAGATAATACCCTTTCTACATCCCTTGTTTCAAGACACCTCAGAAAAACACCATCATAATTGTTTCTGCATAGAATTCCTTGGATAATTTGATATTGAGCAGACTTGAGTTTGAGGGCCCTTTTATTCTTGGGATCAAGATAATATGGGGTTGACCCATGAGTTAAGTAATATTTCATTTCATAAAACCACTGGTCTAAGTTGAATAGAATGTAACACATTTCTCTTGCATACAACTCTTGGTCTTGATACATAGCATCTTGATGTGATCCATCACTCATTGATTCCACAACCTGTTTGCATATCCCCTAGCCTTTGACAATTTTCCCAGGTTTAATCTCCAAGCCGTATTCCTATAGAGATGTAATCCAATTTTCTCTCTTTTTTGCTAAGTATTTATGTACCAATAGATTCCTCACAATAGGGTAAGGAACAATAAATTTGGTATTATATTTGAGAAAGAATGACCTGAAGTGTTTGACAACATTAAATATAGTATAAGCTTTTTTATCCACTTATAGGTAGTTCAACTCAACCCATTGTAAGCCATAATTCATAAAAGCTACGGGGAATTCATCTCCTTCCTGGTTGTTTTGTGTTAAAACAATCACAAATGTGATATCCGAAGCGAAGGTGTAGAGGATGAACTCTTGACTAAAATATGGGATGAACAATGTGGGATATTGTGCTATGTCTTTTTTGATCTTATCGAAAGATTATTTTTCTTTAGATCCCCACTTGAATTCTACATTATTTTTTATCATGTCTTGCATGGGTTTCACTATTTCGATAAAACTAGGGACAATTTGTCTCACAAAATTTATCCTTCTCAGAACTGACTGCATGGATTTCTTGTTGTGAGGGGGAGGGATCTTTGCAATTTATTCATTTGTCTCAGGTTCAATTTTCATTCCATTCTTGGAAACAATGAAGCCTAGAAATTTCCCTTCATCAACAACAAAAACAAATTTATTAGGGTTGAGAGAGATGCCATATCTTCTACACCTATAGAATACTTTCTTCAAATGATTCATATAGTATTTTCTATCCCTTAAAAAGATAGTAACATCATAAAGATACACCATAAAACATTCTGCAAGTAGACCCATGAAGGCAATTTCCATGGCCCTATGGAATGTTTCTTCGACATTGATGAGACCAAATTGCATCTTCCTATAAGCATATGTTCCTCACTTGGTTCAGAAATATGTTTTTAATTGATCATGATGGGCCACTAAGACTTGGTTGTAACCCAAAAAACCATCTAAAAGGGAGAGCATCTCAGATCTAGATATGCACTGCAAAATTTGTTCCATTGGGAGAAGTGGGTATTATCTTTATCTGAGGCTGTGTTCAATTTCCTAAAATCAATAAAAAAACTTATACCCCATTATCTTTCCTTACTGGTACTAATTTTGAGATCCAATGCATATGTCTGACTGGGAATATGATCTTGGAAGCCAACAAATTATTCAAGTCTTCTTTGAATTGAGGCTCAAGGTTAGGGTGCATCTTTCTCATCTTTTGTTGAAATGGTTTCATCAAAGGCTTCATGGGAATTATGTGTTGTTTGATTTTGGTGTCATATGTCTTGATATCATCATAGTTCTAGGAAAATATGTCTTTGTATTCATGGAATAATTTAATGTAAGCCTGTTTTTCTTCAGGAGAACATTTTTTTCCCAGATCAATGTTTTGAGGTATGGTATTTGTCCCCAAGTTCACCACTTCAAACTACATGGATGAACTATGGTTTTGTAATTGATGACTTTCTTGAATTTGTATTAGATATCATAGAGTTTCTCCAATCTCACTACATTCCTTGGGATACCATTGGTTGAACCTAATGGGATGTTTGATTGAGATGGATGAATGGTATCTGGATTTACTATTTGGTCATGCTGGCCTTCATCTATAATAGAGTCTTTAAAAGTATCTTTGAGATGAAAGAAGATGAAAAGTTGTTGGTCATTGTCAAAGACTCTCTAGTTATCAATGTTGTCGATAATTGAAGTCCTGTACAAAAATTCAACAGAGAAAGTGTCATGCATCAATCCATTTGAAGGTATTAACCTAGACGCCACTTTGGCCAACAAATCAATGTCATAATTTAGTGAAAGAGGTACCGAACTAATATTAAATGCAGTAAAGGAATTGATCAGTTCTAAAAACCTCAAGTTGATAGTGTTTCAAATGACTTGAAATATAGTGAATGGTGTTCCTTACTTGTTTTATGATAATTTCAAAATCACCAAATACCTTGATTTTCTCAGCTTTCAAATCTACTACTTTTCTTAATTCTTGGAACAACGCCTCATATTCAACAATATTATTGGTGCATGGGAATTCTAGTCTGCATGTGATTAATTTTTTTATTCCTGTTGGATATTTCAATATGCAACCAACACCTTCACCTTCTAAATATTTGGATCCGTCAAAAAATAGTGTCCACATGCTAGGATCCCCTTTCTTTTTTGCAACATTTGATTTTAAGTTTTCATATTTTTTTTGTTTTGGTGGGGTTAGTAGAGTTAACCAACATTTCTAATCTATCCCTAGAAACTATGTTACATTGTACATCAAAGGAACTATTATTATGATCTATTTTATTACATTTGGGCTCAACAATCTAGGTGTAATGAAGGATTCTATATTGCGTGTTGGATTCTGCAAGAGATGATGTTTCAGTAGTGAAATTCCAAAAAACTATTTCATATGAATAATTACACAAAATTGAGTTGTTAAACATTATCGGTTCATTTGGGTCATTCATATTAGTAACAACATGTTTCATATACCTTTCCATGTCAACCCTGATCTAATTCATTTTACCATTATAAGGGAGCAATAAATGAGACCAATCAATAACAAAGTAGCCATTCAACATAGCTAACAAATCACAACTTAAAATCAATCCATAGTTCTCAGGTATGTCTACTACTATTATATCTATAGTTTGATGAAATTTTGGATTAACAGAAATCCCGATCAAGAATTTTTTCAATTCCCCAATAAGTTTAACTCAGATTTTGTCTAACTAAATAATATGAATGTCAAATGGTTCATGTTTTACATTAAGCTTCTCACAAACCTTTAGCGGCATGACATTATATGAGGCTCCTTAGTATACCATGCAATTATGGAAATTCTTGTTGAAGATTTCAAAAGTAATGAGGAAAGGAGGGGTAGTAGATATGGATCTTTGACCAATTAGGGATGCATTAGTCTCCATTTGACTTTATATGGAGTGTTATTATTAGAATAACTTACCTTGGTTGTGTTGGGTATGCGTTATATTCTTTGCATGAGTAGTATTGTTTGCATTGCTCCGGGCGCATAGGGGGGTGACATCCCCTCGCGTGGGGGTTGGGAGACAGTGCCCCTGAGAATTTTTTTCCTCGAGAAATGTGTCGCATTTTTTCCTCATTTTTTTGTGTTACCTCGATTTTCATGTCCATTATTGGGCGTTTTTTTGAAACATGGTTTTTTGTCGATGGTTTTCTATTTCCAGTTAATGAATTAGGGTTTTTGACTAATCCAGTTCATTAGGTTAGGGTTTTTGATGCCACTGGCTCCTATATGTATATTGTATTGTAAACAATGTATCACTATGAATGAATATAGAATATGTTGGTTTTCCCAATTTGGGTTTCCAGGGGAAAAATATATGTGTAATGTTTATATTTTCCATTGTATCTTTTTCTTTTCTTTTACTAAAAATTTGTTTGCAGTAAATATTGTACATGATTAAAATCTACAGGTTGTTCCCTTCTTTGCTCCAACATTAATTTCCTTTGTGCTAGAGGAAGTTTTCCCTTGCAAAGTTTTAATAATTTTTTATTGAATTTGTGGAATATTCATAAGCTCAAACAAGGAAATGTTAGCTTTTGTCTTCTTCAGATCTTCTAGGAAATCATATTCCAACTTGGCTAGGGGTGTGGATGAAATATTTGGTTTTGGTGTTTGATCAATCATTTTAGGATTGGAAGATGATGTAGTGGATGGATTGGGAGTAGTATTGGTTGGAGAAGATGATTGTTTGGTAATGGGCATGGTGGGAGAAGTAAGATTAGTGGTACTGGGGTTGTCCTCAAAATCATTCTTACTAGCACTCCTGGTGGTAACATCATTTTGTGACATATGTACCTTTTCAACTTGTTCTTCATCTCCACCATAAGAAATATACCAAAATGAATTTAACTGTTGTTATGTAGGCTCATGCGATTCCTAATGTTGTTCTTGTTGTTCCTAACTTTCTTCTCTGACCTCATCAACTTTAGTCATGTTCCCTATTGCCTAAGTTTAGAGAGCCTGGATAATATCTTCCATGTTAATTACTTTCGTCTGAGAAGGGGTGGTTTTGTTGGTTGGTGGAGTGTTTTTATCTTTCTTGGGGGGGAACCTAAAATTATTTTTTGGGCTAGAAGATCCTTCTCCACCACCTTTTTTCAAGTCTATTAGATCATTTGATAAATTCTTAATTATCCTCTAAAGAGATTCCATATCCATCGAATCAGAAGACTTATTATCTTCACTTGGTTTAGATACAAACATTTTACCCTTGCCTTTTTCTTTAGAGGGCTCTGAGTTAGAATTTCCTTTTAATATCATCATTTTTTAATCAAACTTGAGGGCCTCTTGGAAATATTCCTCTAGAGTGCCTTTCTCAGAGTTTCTTACATACATGGCCATGGACATAGGTAAAAAAGAGGTGTAGAATTAAATAGTTACATCTTCAGTGGGTTTTGAGGCACGTGAGATTCATTTTAACCAAGTAAGAAAATGTTGATTGTAATCAATAACCAATTATTTCAAATCCATCTTGACTCTCGAGATTTCTAGAACTCGGGTGGATGGTGTTTTATTTTACCCAAACTTCCTGAAAAAAGAGGTTTCAAAGGTTCTCCAATTTGTAATAGAGGCTTCTTCTATAGAGAAATACCAGGTCAAATATTTCTCTTCAAATGTAAGGGGAAACAATTAGCAAAGGATGTCTTCATCTCGAATGCTCTGTAATCTAATATCCAACTGAAATTTCTTCACATGGTTTTCAACTGAATCTTTTTTTCAGGGTCAAATTTCGGTAGGAACTTCTCAAGGTGTCTAGGCATGTCATGTTGAATCCATGGTAGAACGACTGTGTCGGCTAACAACCATGGATGGTAGGGAGGTGGATTTTGTTTTTCATTTTTTCAAACCATGTTTGGGGATTGATACATGATAATATCATATGTGTTATTTTCAGTTTTGATTTTAGACTAGTATATTTCTTCATATTTTTCCTCTGACTCATATCTTGGAGTGTAAGGGGGCAATTTGGGAGGCGAGGGTAGTCTACCTCCTGCTTCACCCGCTAACAAATAATATTCATGATTAAAGTTAGATGTCTTAGGAAAATTAGAAGTGTCTTCAAAAACGTGATATTTCGGGGTTCCAACTGAATGGTTTTCTCAATAAGAGTTTGGGTCGGTGAAGTAGGGGTCCATATGTGGAAGGTGTTCCTGATTTTCAGGCATAGAGTAGTCTAAGGGGTTCTTTCTGATCTTCCTGCTAAGTTGTCTAGTCAGGGAATGATTGGTTCATTCAGTTGATTGTATGACTATGGCGTCAATCTCTAATATGGTTAGGATTTGAGGTTGAGGAGAAGTATAGGAAGGTTCGGGATGAGTGGAAGTGCGGTGAGTGCTAACCTAGGCTGGCATGTTCACATCGTACTCTAGGGAAAGGAAAGTGTGTTTAGGGAGAATTTGGTGGGAATTAATTAATGAGAAAATGTTTACTTGCAAGACAGAATGAGAAGGGTTTGACCTTCTATTTGCAGCCATTCAGGTTTGTATCCCTCCTTCTAGTGCCATTTATGTTGACTAGTCATAATGAATCGCTCAATGAGATGAGGGAAAATACCCGATGGCAGGTCCCAACTATACCCACTCTCATTTGGAATAACATTTCTGACCATATTTTGGCATGGTTACCAATTTAACTAATATACTAACAAAATATGAATCTGAGAACCGAAGGTTCTCAGATGAATTAAAAATAAAAATCCTAACTAACTAATTCTAAGCTAAGATGAATGATTACAATTCTAAGATGTAGTCTCTATTTAATTACAAGCTAACCTATATTGATCAGGAGAAAGCTAAAAGGGATGAATACAGTGAAATATTTATATTACTTGCATAGAAGAAATTCATAATACAGGTAACATGAAAGTTTAATAGCATGGCTAGTTAGAATCAAGTAATTGATTAGTTAAGTACATCATACTATCGTTGTAATCACTTTGAAAATCATGGTAATTGTGAATAATGAGAACATTAATTCAGAAATAATTCATAAACCAACATTCACATACCATAGTAATAGACATGCATAAATTGAATAATCACATTCATACATATTGACACCATAATCTCCAACAAAATGTCTTCAGGTTCACATTAACTTGCAATAAAAATACTATCTTGCCACATTTGGAAACCCAAAGTCTCTTCTTATCGATAATCCTCCCTTTTATAATGAGAAGTGATTGTTTAGATCATCATATTTGCAATCATGAAATCATGGCAGTTTCACAAAAGGACTCTTCATATTCCAAATCTAAAAATAAGATTACAATAACTGAAGAATGCAACATCTAGGAGAAGTTGTGAAATTTTTAATCATGAGATTCCATGTCACTGTATCTAATCCTCATATTCTTTCCCGAGGGAATGATCTCTCATTATTCTTTCCAGTATGCCTTATTGTAATATCCCCAAGACTAATTATCCATTGCAAACATTGGTGGATACTTCTTGGTATAACTACTTTATTGTGTTCTTGACAAAGAATTGGATTTTGTGGGTGAGCCAAGTGGGTCTCAATAGGTGTTCTTCAATTGATTCATTCTCAAATTGACACAAACTTTGAATGTTCATCTGGCTAGTTTTCTTGTGTTCCTCCACCTCAGTCATTCTGATGTTGGTAGATGTTTTTTTGTCGATGGACAACATTGGATGTATTCCTTCTTCTTTCACGAGGTCATTTGAACTAATATAGAGCTTCACACAAGTGTCGGTTGTAGTCCTCTGGGTGACTTGTGCACTCAAGAAGAGATCTTTTCTAGTGTCAAAGATCATCTGGAATCTAAGATTTCACCTCTTAGAATACACTGACAGTGTGGTCGGGGGAGATTTTCACATATCCTTCCAACTTATCATTTCCTCCAAGGCTTCTCCTGCTTCCTGATGCATTTCCTACTTTTCTACCAATGTGTTTTGTAGCTTGAGTTGGTCATCTTTCTCAAACCATATGCTATTTAGTAAATTGAGGAGTTCATTCTTTCCTGCTGTAAGTTCTTCACTGAGTACTAATGCATGTTCCATGATAGATTCTACAGTACATGTTGATGCCTTGGTCTCTTCTATGGTTTCCTTGAGTTTCTTCTTTTCTAGTTCTAACTCATTGTCATGGGTTTCCTGTTGGATTTTCATCCTTTTCTCAAATTCTGCATTCATCTGGTCTCTTTGTGCTTGCAGAGCTCTGTTCATATTTTTTTTATTGACATTGTCCACTACTTTTGCAGCTTTCTGGAAATGTATGGTAATATTGTCTTTCACATATCTCAACTCTATCTCCGGTTCAATGACCCTTTTTTTGGAAGTCTTGAGGGTGTTGTTTACCTTAAGGACAGATGATACATTTAGTATTGCAAAAGCGTGGAGTGCAGAGGCTTCTTGAACCATGTTTTCTTAAGGATCATGCCTTGATTTCCATTCTACTACCCTCCTACAGACGACTTAGACCTCATGTATTCTCCTCTTTTCCTCTTGGTCGATATCTTCTTGATACTTCTTGTCCTATTTTCATAATGGTAGTCCCTAATGGATACTATCAAGCCCCAAAACTTCAGGGCTTGAGACGAGAAATAGGAATCTCCTGAAATAGTAATTATGGGAGTGTATTCTTGAGGGGGTATGGTCACAATGCCAATATTGGGCGTTGATGGAGAGCTAAGGGTCTAGCTTAGATTCTGCAATTATTTTTTCTTCAATAACTCATTCGACTTCTTCTTATGTTTAACTTCATTAGCTACCTATTTTGACTTTTACTCATTAGGTGATCTCTTGGCTTATGCTTCATCAGTCAATATTTTGGCTTCTATCTCATTAGCCAATTTCTTGGCTTTGTCTTCTTTTTCTTTATTATTTTGGAGCGTAGCCTATTGCTCGATGCGCTTATGTTATTTTCTTCTCTTTTCCTCATCAAATTTCCTTCTCTAATAATCCTACTTTTCTTGGAGCCTTTTTGTTCCAACTTTTCCTCCTTCCTGTATTTCTCCTATTCTCTGGTGATGTCAATGCCTTGCTCTTGTTGAAGCAATCTCTAGAACTAGTTTAGACTTACCCTCTTGATATCTTCTTATTCATGTTCATGTTCAAGTTCCCTCTTGGTAGCATCATGGGGTAAGATATACATGATTTCATCATAAGAGAGGATTCCCTTAAATGTGTCCTCTTCAAAATCAACCGCATGGATGTTGGAATGGGTGATGCCAACATACCTGACATGGATAATTGCAAGATCATGAGGATCATGGTCTTTGGGCTCTCCTAGGCATGGGATTAACTCTTGTAGGGCCTGTGCTTCTTTCCATGCATGTTGGACATTGGAAATAGTGTAACTTCTAATGTGGATAGGGAAAACTGGCCAAATATTTTTGTTGCTAATTTGAAATAGTGAAGTGACCCCTCACCCCATGGTTTGGTATGCAATCTCCCTCATCAACAAATGGTCTGGGACAACGTAGGGTAAAAGGTGTGGGGCTCCAGTGGTTCCATACACCCTAATATATAAATAATATTTATATAGGAACCAATCAACTGCCTCTTTCATCCCATTCCTAGCTTCAAAGGAAATTTCATGTCTTAGGAAACCAAAAAAAATAGAGTGTAGAGGGGCTAAGAAGAGATTGCATATGTCATAAAAGTGTTTTCTATAATTAATTATCCATAATTCATAACGTTATACATGGATGGGGGGTTGGTTTCGGTACCAGTTCCACCCCAGGTCAAAAAATTGTAAGAATGAGAAGATGGAATCAATCATGTAGGTCGACATATAAAAACATGGTTTTTTCATACCTGACACATTATTCATGTGTAGACAAATGTTGAAAGCTAGGATTTTTTCCCAGTTGAATACTTTCCCTATCTTGACGATGGTGTGTGCCAAAGGAAACCAATTGATTTGAAAATGTGTGCTCTTATCCTCTCCATATAGTCGAAAAATCATGGCTACCAAAATTTTGTAGGGTGTCTCTAGCCTATGGGTGGGAACTAAAGTCTAGCCTTGCTCGAGGGTCTTTTCCTCATCAACCCACCAACTTTTCATTTTCTTAGCTAGTCCTTTGATTTCTTGGGAAAACCCTTTTAAGAATGGTTCATTGAGAGAGCATGTGGGAGTGGAAAGATGATGTCTCAACACACTGTCTTCAAGTCTCAAGGACACTACCCGCTTCCCTTGTTTTCTCACGATGGTCGTTTCAGTTATATCAAATTTTTTGAAGAACCATTGCACTACCACATTGTATGGGAAAAGTGGTGGCTAAGAAACTACTATATGGATGTCAGTTCTTAGACTATTATGGTAAACTCCTAAATTCTCGTCATCCACGGGGAAATGTGTAGAATTGAATATCTTGTAGATTTCTTCATAACCAAGGAAGTAGTCTTCACCAATGTGGTGAAGTATCCATCACCAAAACTTCAACTGGTCGAGATGATGATTCAGGTCTTGTAGCTAACTGGAAGTAAACCGAGCCCTTTGGTATTTTTGGATTCTAGCTTGTCATGATTGATTATTAGTTGTTCTTATATTACCATGTTGAAATGAGTATAATTCCAATAAGCATAACATGCCAACTATAACAATAAAACATTTAAAAGAGAAATGGGCTACTTGTGATTAAGTGGGCACAACAAATATGCAGTAACACTTAGTGAAAAATCAAGATAAAATGAATGTTTCACAAAATTCTGGCAGAAGACATGTATGAAGAGGGGGGTTTATAGCTCTTAACACACATTAAACAATCATAAATGTTCCATAAATCGACTGTGTATGAGATTCATTTCTAAATATGGCCTCAATCCTTGCCATTAATTCTCATTAAGGATGGTGGTTTCCCAAATTCGTGTATCAGAGGTGGAGAAAGGTTGACGTTCAAAAATACCATCATCGGAGTCATGCATTAGGAGAGGGGAGGATCACAGATTAATTCGAGCTCTAATGGGAGGGGTATCAAAAGAATTTTCCTTTTTATTTGGAAAGGCATGTCGATTTGACAAGTATGAAACTTTGTAGGGAAGGTGGGACCTATCAGAGTCATGGTGTCGGAGGTCATTCGGGTGAGGTTCAAAATAAACCCCAAAGAAAGGGCATCAAAGGAATATTTCCCTTTCTAAAAAGGTGTTTCGAGCGTATTGTTTGCCGGACTTCGTAGAAATTCCATCGAAGTTTGTCCCTCAGAGTTCCATAGGATAAGGAAATATTTGGAATTCAATGAAAGAAGTATCAAAAGCATATTCTCTTGATACTATGGGCAATGACAGGTTCCAGGAAAAAGAGGAAAAAGTGAGACTTTTGAAATCCTAAAGAGGGTGGTGAAACCAATTCTAAAATGCCACGTGGGGGTCATGATTGAGGGAGTTATGTTGATTAAACGAAAAATGAGTACACATTGAGTTTGAATCTATCCATCAATGTGATGTGATGTAAGGAGTAAAGTTGATGTATCTGTTACGATATTTAGACACTCAGGAGTTAGTTAAGATCTACTTGGTCTAATATGTCGTTAGGTAAAAGAGTGTTTCTTTAGTATGCATTTGTAGTTAGGCAATCCGACGGTCACGATATGTTCCCGACATAGATTGATCCGACGGTTCATACTCTCCTCGATCTTAATGGCCATTGATCCATGGCTTAACACCCGATTGGTCCATGATCTCTATTTAAAGAGAATGGAGGGTCGTTTTCCGATGATCGATTGTGAGAAACTCTCTTGTAAAATCTCTCTGTAATCTTTTTCTTTGCATTAATAAACTGCTCCAAGTGGCCGTGTTGGCTGGGGCCGTGGATGTTTCCCCATAGGGGTTTTACCATGTGAAAACATCGGTGTGTTGATCTTTGATCTGGTTATGTGAGTGGTTACTGAAGGTGTTCGTCCTCTGTTGGAATACCTATGTTGTCGAACATGGTATCAGAGCCTGTTTGAAGACCCGCTCCTGTTGTAGATCGAGATCGTGAAGCCGAGTTTCCTCATCTCCATTTTCTGGAATTTCTGTAAATTTCTAGGCTGAAAGGAATGTTCCATTGCGTCCGGAGCACGCGTTTCATTTAGGAACACTTTTTTTTTCACTCGAAAAGGTTTCCGTTTGCCCAAGATATGGCCATTACAATCAGAATCCGGAGGTATAAAGTCTGAATACGCATTTTTTATTTTTTTGCAAAGTTTTGATTTTATTTCGGTTTGTATTTTTTTTTCCGGGCTGCTACTCTTTTAGATCTGTGTATGCTCTTTTCCCCGTGCCTTGTGCGATCTCGGAAAATCAGAAACAGATAGGAAAAGGTACATCTTCCGGGTAAGCTAACTGAGATCTAACCCTTGTTGTCATCGAGAAGCAAAATTTTTTTCTTGTGCGAAAAGAGTTTTTTTGGAGCATGCTCTCCAAGTTCGTCTTCCACAACAACAACACCCCCAATCCTCCTTCTGAACATTACAATATGTTTTTCTAGACCAGTTGGTTAAAACTTTCCTTATTAAGTAAGAGGTCTTGAGTTCAAGTCTCTCTTTTGTTACTTTTTTTTTAAAAAGTTCATGCTAAAAATTGTAAAGTGCATTTCACTTCAAGTATAAAAGTGAATCACTATAAGTAGCTTTATATTTTATTTTAGAGTTATTTTGCATGTAACTTTTCTTTTATAAGGTAACCTCATTGTAAAAGTGATCCCCACTTCTCTTTATAAAAGTGGGTCACTTCATAAAGTAGTTTACACTATCACGTGGTTATTTGGTTACCGTTTATGCCTTTTTTTAAAAGGGGCATAACTCTCACATCGGAAGTTCGTTTTCAGTGCCATTTTTTTAAAACCACACAACTTTTCGAGATATTTCCATCCAGATCATTAGTTTCAGGTTTTAAATCTGCATTATCTACATATTTAATATGGCTTCTACAAGTACTGTCATGCTTACCAACGACAACTACTTCCAATGGAGATCCCATATGGAAGATTTATTAAGAAGTAAAGGCCTGTATCGGA